>CACRXK020000158.1:31317-71307 GCA_902702795.2 Paramuricea clavata | reverse complement strand
GGGGGGGGGGGGGGGGGGGGGATTGTCCGACATTGAAATATCCGAAAACGATCTTTACTGCCGATGCCAGTGTGAATGGCCATACATATCGATAGCTCACGTTTTAACTCCTTAGCAAAAGCTTTATTTTTAAAACTCTTTCAGTGGTGTCTTCCTGAAGCGAGTACTACAACATGGACAAACAAGCATGACGTTCCTTGCGACGACGGAGACAGTTGCACAAAGTCAGACACATGTAAACATGGCCAATGTGAAGGGATAAGTTTTACATGCAATAATGATTGTCAATCTTGCAATGGCAGTGACTGTAGTTTACACATTGGTTATGGATATGTAGCGGACAACTGTACTTGCAAAATAGCAGGTACGTCGATATAAAACTTTGTTGATTTTCCAAGCTAGTTTTCTACAGAACAACCCATTCAGAACTTACAACAGATATAACCATGCAACAAAAAGTTGCCTAAAATGATGTACCATATGTTTTAGATCTATAAAATTCTTAATTACCAAAAATGGCCACTTATTTCTTCAGGAAGAGACTACAATCATCAACAGCTGAACCCAAGTAATGAATGTCAATGGTGCGACATATATGACAAAACATCGAAACCAATTCTGGTATGGTCTAACCGACCGTCAGTTGTTTGCAATGATAACAACCCCTGTACAAAGCAAGATCTCTGTCAAACTGGCTATTGTGTGGGTACCGGCTACAGCTGTCACGCATCCTATCCGCAGTCCAGTTGCATACAAACTTCTCAATGCGTTGGTGATGGAACATGTCGGTATATCATGAAGAACAACGGAACAATATGTCGTGCAGCTGTTGACGAGTGTGACCAATCAGAAAGGTAAGAAAGTAGTATGCAGCTATTGACGAGTGTCATCAATCAGAATATGCACTGTGCATAGATCAGAATTCTTATATAAGTGAACCCTTCCTTGCAGAATGCAGACACCTCCCATTAGCGAACACCATTCTTGGATCCCGACCAAAAGTCTATTATATCACTACATTTACGACCTAACGCGGACACCAAATAGAATTTTAACCTGGTGTAAGCAAACAGTTTGCATTTTATTTCCGCTGAAATAGTCTTTATTAGATGCTGTGTTGATATACTTTGGGTGGATTAAGGTGGCTCCATACAGCTCCGTAGTATAAATACCTTATTGCGTAAAAATTTCAATTTATAATTTTTATCACTTCATCTACTAATCTTAAGCATTCCCAAGTATAAATTAAGTATTTGATAGAAAAATTTTGCAATATTCTTGAACATAATATTGTTTCCATGGTAACAGTAGTCTCGCCAAATATGGTATTTTTTTGTTTTTATTCTTTATTTTCCGAATATTGCCGGTGACACCCCATTTTTAACTGCTGTATAGCTTTCACTTTTAATGCGGAATCTTATCCCTGAAAACAAAACAAAAAAAATCTGTAGATTAGAATAGCCAGAATAAAAAATTGCGGATTTTGAGTTTTCCAATCTACAGATTTTTTTAAAATTTTGATATTCTATTTGTTTTAAAAGAAGTTATCGTTGTGCAAAATTTCATGACATGTCACCGTGCAAAATTTTGAATTACGCCATTTTATTGTGGTATCTCCCTCGCTCGGCCGAAAGTTTTTCGAGCTCTGCAAGATCAATGAATTGACATGCGCGTGCATGTTTTCGCAGGCGCATCACCAGAAAAACACGCACAAAAAAGTTTTTAGTCTCGTCAACAGGTGGGAAATTTGTCTGAGCATGCGCGAGCAAAATGAGCCACGCAATTGCGTGGAATACACGCAACGCGTGTTTACAAAAAGGCACAATCGTGTAAATATTGCCAAATGTTTGTACAAAATAAATGACTGTTTTATGTTGATAGACATGATCTAAAATAATCATACAGAATTTTCTAGTGACGTTCTATTTTAGTACCCTGCCATTGTCTCTGCTGGGCTGTCCGTGTGCATTCGATCTGAAACAGTTGCTACTTTGCTGTCGAAAAATTTCGAATGTTTACATGAAAACAGAGGCAAGTCATGCATTTTACAACCTCGTAAACTGTATGAGCCCCTATTTTTACGCTTATACCTAAGATATCAAATAAAAATACATGAAACAGAGAACAATTTTAGAAAGTTTTATCGTGAGGGCACGGCCAGTTTTTTAAATATTTTATTTCTGTTCCGGTGTCAAGCGAAATTCCTGACCTCTGCTAAATACCTGACCTAGCGTGACGGGTCAGAAATTTCGCGCGTACAGGCGCGAAATACATGACGCTTGCTAAATTCTAAGTCGGCCAAAACTGTTTTTTAGAGTTTAGATAAAATAATCATGATGTTAATTTCTAATACTTCGTTAAATATTTCAAATCGACATCGCTAAGTTTCAATCACAAACACTTTAAATTTCAAAGCGAATTGTGTGGTCGTGACCGCGAAATACACGACGTTTGCTAAATACGGTCGGTCGAAACGATTTTTAAGTCCATATGCGATGTTACCAAATGGCAAATGTTTCTAGCATAAACATCGCCAAATCTAAACGGCCAACTCATGAACTTCGAACTCATCGTTGCTGCTTACTAAATAGTGAGAAGGTCAAACGCGAAACGATTTTTAGTGCTTATAGTATAGTAATGCATATACGGCATAACCTTTGAAACTGGAGTCTATTTTATATCACTAAGATCGCTTTTCAAGTGATATTTCCATATCTACGATTCAAGGTTTATTATAACGTTCACAATCAGTGGTATAGTGTCAATTCAGTTGATCAATTGTAGAATTAATGTTGGAAAATTTATGTATAAATAAAATGGCTTTATAAATACACGTGTTGTCTGTTCAGTTGCGAAATTTATGAGCCAAAGTCATTCATGCGCATCGTCTGCGCATGGGCAGTTCTACAATAGTCAGATATTTCGCAAGTCAGGAATTTCGCGTCACACCGGTCATCACCAAAATTACGCTAAAGCCGGGTTTGAATATACAACAAATTTTGAATCTCATCAAGTACAAAAATATTTAACGTGTAACAAAAAATATGCTCATGAAATCGAAATTAATAGCTACATTTTCAAACTAGACCCTTCTCGAAGCGGTTTTCATGAAGGAAGTTCACATCTCGGCCTTTGATTCTTGGCAAAGATTTGACCACAACACGAACACGTGCGAAGCAACAGGGTCTCAAAGACTGAGCTAAAACATTGTGAGCCCCTATTTTCCTGACGATATGTTTGATACCTACGAACGCCGAAAAGTTTTTTCTTTTCATTTAGCTATATTTGAAATTGATGCCACGAGCTATTTTTGAGAAAATACAGTTCAAAGTCAAGCTATTTTTACATATTTTCAAAATTTGTCAAATTTCGCGAGCTTGTATTTTGAACTTAGACAGCTGAAGTTACATCAAGAAACACAGGATGGAAAATTTGAGGCATATAAAGTTAATTTCAACTTACATTTCATTCTCATATCACGTCTTTCTTCGTTTATTACGGTTTTAAACAAGCCACAGCTCGACGTATACGGTATTTACTTCCATGTTCACGTCGCCATATTCACTTCTTCCAATCACTCGATTAAGAAAAAAAAATATCCGAAAACAAGGAATTCATGATCGATTTTTAAGAGAATAACCGTTAATTTGCAAAGCGTTGAATGGAAAGCAAAAAATCGTCAGCTAAAACAGCTTCTTGCTAACTTTCTGCTTTGTTTTGAATGTAAATTGTATAAAATGCAATGAGCTTTGTTTCTGCCCGCGATTTTTTGGTCAGCGACGACAAATTTCCCACCTGTTAGTCTCGTCGAAATATCAAATATATGTTGTGTTTTCTTGCTTAGAAATGCAAATATCTTTAGTTTTGCATGCCAACTCGGGATAACGCCAAGAAAACAGGTGATTGTGTCGTTTGGTATAAAATATGTGTGACATGTATGAACTTTTTGGCTTTTCTACATAGTTTTATATTCGTTTCCAGTCGTATAAACTTGTGTGTTTTCATGTTGTTGTTGACAATTTAAAACAGTTTGAACGGCGCATGATGCTGTTTCACTGATTTGCTGTTAGTAACACTTTGGATACATTTACCAGTTGTAAGTACAAAAAACTCTGGATATGTACTTATAAATCGTCAAATATTGGAGTAAAAAACTTCTCGCTGGTCGGGCCGATCGCCAGTTTTCACAAGAGTTTGAACGTTGGACATTGCACTTTTTATCTTAAAATGTCTTCTAGAAAGTTATTCAATATTCTAGTTATTCAATGTTCAGGGCTAAATCAGGACGAAGTTTGTTCTTTGAGAAAAAATGAAAACAAGGAAGACCCAAAACATCAAAATAAACATGACTTGTGGTTCGGATTTTAGACTGAAAAAGTTGCATTTATTTTTGCATATATTTTTAACATTTTCGCGCGAAAACTCAAGATTAGGTACCAGTTCCCCGATGATAAAAAGTGTATGGAGCCACCTTAAGATAAAAAAACATCTGTTTAGTATAGGTTATAATTACTAACATAATGAAGACAAAAATGCATCGTTATTAAATCGGTAATAATTAGATATATTATTACAATTAGATATATTATTACACGGATCAATTATATATTAACGAACCCATTGTAAGCGGAAACCTCCCGTAAGCGGGCACCATGACTCGGTCGACTGTAAACTTGGTCGACAGATTGAAAGAGAGTGGATGAGAGATGGACGGACCAGCAGTTTGTTGATAAAACGTATATAAAAATAAGTGAGAAGATGGATGGATGTGTTAGGAAAACGCGCATAGTCACGCAATGCATTTTCAATACCGTACTAATTGCGCACATTCCGCATTTTCGTAGATGCAACGGTGTAATTGGAACATGCCCGCCAACAACAATCAATCCAATATACCTTCAAGAAGGTCCAGCAAGAATAACAGTTTCGAACTTCGCGACAACTGTTACATTCCAGCCAAGCACAGACAAATTACATCTCCAACTCAGCGGCTTTTCTGTCACTTGCGGTTCACTCATTGTCAGATGGTCTTTAATAAAAGCTGAAAACAGTTGCAACCTTGGTAGAAATAATGCAACACTTTCTTCCAATACAAATAATCATATTCTCGCCGGCCTTGATTTGCAGAATACAGACACGTATAAAGTCGTGGTTCAGGCAAGCAATATTCGCGAACAATTTGGGTTACCAGTGTGTAGTAATGCGGTTACCATAGATACTAGCACGCCAACAGGTGGTTGGGTGTATGACGGTTCCGGCTCTACTGATCTTCAGTATCAATCAAGTAAGTCGTTCAGCGCGTCATGGGTAGGATTTCAATCCACCTACGGCATTGGAAAGTACGAAGTCGCTATGCACTACCAACCACAGTCTTCCAACAACCAAATTGAAGTACAGGGTTTTGTAAATGTGAACTTGAACGTCTCGTTCAGTAAAATAATTGCAGCAATCCCAGATGGAAGCAAACTTACAACAAAAGTACGAGCATACACAAAAGCAGGATTATATACAGAAATCGCTAGCAATGGTGTAACTGTTGACACATCACAACCTTTACCTGGATCAGTCTTCGACGGCTCGAACCCTTTGTCAGATCTGCAATATGCTGATTCGACTTCCAGCTATACTGTAAGTTGGGAACCGTTCACAGAACCCCATACGCCTATTGCGAACTACAACGTCGGTGTTAAGCGAAAGAATGGCGGTTTTGTGTCAGTAGGGTTAACAGCGGTCGGCATAACATACCAATCTGTAGTTACAAGCTTAACTCTCATCTCGGAAGAAGAATATTGTGCGATCGTTGAAGGCGAAAACGCTGCTGGACTAAAAGCTCAAGTTTATTCAAACTGTTTGCTCATTGATCACGATGCTCCACGACATGGAACTATTAGTGACGGATTGTCTGATGATATTGACTATCAGTCAGGAGATACGGTATTCCACGCCAACTGGAACGGATTCGACGACGGTACTCGTGGTAGTGGACTCGCAGACTACAAGTACATACTAACAAATCAAAATGATGTCAATGTCACCTCTTGGACCTCTGTAGGCTTACAAACAAATGTTACAATCTCAGGAATAAGTCTCGTAGATGGTAATACGTATTACATGACAGTTCGAGCAATCGATAGAGTGGGACATTACAAAGAAATCAAATCAGACGGAGTGTACATTGACACAACCCATCCAGTTTATACTGGCAAAATAATCGTTGAAGGTGAAATGGCACAAAAAGACAACGAGTCAGTTGTTTATATTCAAAATATAGAAGATTCCGTAACCGTGTCTTGGCCTCAGTTTGTTGACGAACACAGTGGAATGAAGAAATACCAATGGAGTATTGTCGAAGATCAGGAACAACCGACAGAATGGAAAGACGTGTCAGGAATAAACCTTGCGACAAGAGCAGTGTTTCGGTAAGCGTAAAGGCAATATTGCATGTGGCCACTTTTAATCGACGACTCGTATTAGCTTTAAGGACATTTTTCACTTCAAGCGCACCGAAATGTAGTTTAGTGAATGTTGTTTGGTTAATACTTCCGTAGTACGCGAATTGAGTTGCAAAGGACGTTTCATTTTGATACGTAATACACACGGAAGTACGTGGATTTATCAATCAACCTACTTTCAACCTGGGCATACTCATCAGTACGTTTCGGTACGGTATCCTTGAAGTGGAAAACGGTTTGCGTCGTTTTGCATTGCAAATCGTAGCATTGAGTTTAGCCTCCTGCGCAAACGTTGTTAGTGACGGCGGCCCCACCTAACAGAAGTGTAACTCGAGTCGGTTCCCTTGTTTTACGTCCACGAAAATTTTAACTCGCTCACGCCATCCTGGCTAGTACAACCGGAAGTTTTTATCAGGTTTTGGTAGGTACAAAGGGCCGGTTGTACTAGCCAGGATGGTGAGATTGACGACGAATTGCTTGTAAAGACGCGGACAAATAATTGGTTGAGTTACACTTCTGCTATACCTTCTAAATTATGTGGCTACATTGAGTTACAATTGGGCAGAAAGGCATAAGCAATAGAGATTTATCATATTGTCACTTCCCTAAGGTAATAATAATTATTACAATGCCTTTTTAGATCTCTCTCATTAGCCAATAACACTGGGTATCGACTAACAATTCGCGGTATTAACAACGCAGGTCTGCACACAGACATCACATCACCTATAATAATCCCCATCGGAGCAGCACCTAGACTCGGGAAAGTCTCTGACGGCCACGATCCAACGATAGACATCGAATACCTAACCAATTCGTCCGAAGTTCATGCAACTTGGCAAGGTTTTGAAACAACAGATGTAAAAATACGAGCTTATTTCTTTGCAATTGGTAGCTGTACGAGAGGCAATTACCACGTGACTAACAACCAGTTCATGCCAGTTACACCCCCAACAGCAACGTCATTTGGAATTCAAGGCCTGCACCTCGCGAACGGTCAGCGATATTGTATTAAAATCAAGGCTGAAAATTTAGCAGGAGTTGAGAGTGGCGTGGTCTCCTCGGATGGGTTTATCGTGGATGTCTCCCCTCCCGATCTGAGGCATGCGATGGTGTTGGACGGGCAAGGACAAGACGATATAGATCACCAATCAGGTAATGTGGAGTTATCTGCGACCTGGAGCGGAATTCAAGACCATGAATCTGGCATACAACACTTTGAGGTCGCTGTCAGTCGAAACAGAGCAGGTCAACCGGATGTAACGTCATTCATAGACGTTAGCCAAAATACGTACTCTACAATAACTGGACTGAGTCTTAGCAACGAAGTGTATTACATCATACTATGTGCTATAAATAACGCAGGATTAAAGTCGTGTTTGGCTTCAGATGGTGTTCTTGTCGATCCGACTCCTCCAACATCAGGCATTGTACATGACGGGATACTTGAACCAGATATACGCTATCAGGCGAATACAAATAAGCTGAGTGCAAACTGGGAACGAATTTGGGACTTGGAAAGCAGAGTGGAGAGGTTTGAATGGGGGATTGGGGAAGAAGGAGAAGATCTTGTTCAAAAATTTGTTGATGTTGGACTTCAGACACACGTAACATCGAAGAACGCTCTAGATCTAAAACATGGGCACAATTATACTATATTCCTGCGAGTGTATAACAGAGCTGGCGTATTAAATCAACTATCATCTAATGGTGTCATTATTGATACAACACCGCCAGTTCCAAGTGAAATTATACCAAGGCTATCTCCATTGGAATGGCGTTTTTCCAAAGAAACTGAAACATACTACTCATCTAGTGCGTCAGATATTTACGTTACATGGGAAGACTTTGATGAACTGGAAAGTGGAATGTGGTACTACAAGTGGGCAATAGGAACTTCGAAATACGGCACCCAACTTCAACCATTGATAAATATCGGTTTAGTCACAAATGCCAATACCTCCGGAAATGGACTGAATATCCGACCGGGGATTCGTTATTTTGTCACTGTGGTTGGAAGAAATAGAGCTGACCTCGTTTCAGGTAACTGCTCATGGCCTTTTCTGGTTGATTACAGCGCGCCACGTACAGGAAATATCCAGATAAAATCACCTTCTGGAATCAAAAAGGATTATTTCAGGTCAGACGAAAATATGCGCGTCAGTTGGTCAGGATTCGAAGATCCAGAAAGCGGAATAGAAAAGTACGACATTTCAGTGGTACATGAAAACAGAGAGACTTTAAACTACACTCGGACCTCTAATGATGCGGAACTGGAAATACTGATAGATACAGCTCTTCTGTCTCCGGGAAATGCTTATAGAATTGTTGTGAAATCCGTCAATTACGCAGGCCTCGAGTCATTTGTGATTTCAACACCGTTCACGATCGACAATACACCACCTGCCTACACCGGAAATAGAAACGACCTACCAAAGCGCTATTTTCTGCGGGATCCACATTTATTAGAAGTTGTTTGGAAAGCCTTCGAAGATCACGAAAGTCCCATCGACTTTTATGAAATTGGCATCGGAAGACAAGTGTCCAGTGATGATATATACAAGTTTACTAAAACTGGTTTATGTACATATTTCACTTTTCGCAGTTTGGACATTACAGACAATCAGCCGTATTATGTAACCGTCAACGCTTACAATATGGCCGGCCTCGTGACTTCGCTGTCGTTAGAGGAAATGACGTTTGATCAAAGTCCGCCAACTGGAAATAATGGAAGTGTTAAAGATGGTTTATTACACGAAGATATTGACTACATGTCGTTAGAAAACACCGTTTCTGCTACCTTGGAAGATATCGAGGACTCAGAAAGTGGAATAAACAAAACTGAGTACTGTGTTGGCAGTACGCCATTTAACTGCTTCATAAAACCTTTCACTTCAATCCATCAAAATAAGTCGTTCGTTTGTACGGATTGCAAAATTGATCCTGGGATGACAGGTTTTGCCACATTTCGTGTAACAAACGGGGCAGGTTTGTCCGCCGTATTCGTCTCGGATGGTGTCACAGTTGATTCCACTGCCCCTGAAATACATATCGTCTATGATGGTAAAAAGGCGGAATATCCTGACGTGGAAAAGACGTATAGTAATTGGGCGCCAACTGTCACGTGGTACGGAGCACGGGATGTTCAAAGTGGCTTACGTAATTGTCAGTGGATGATCGTAAAGAAAGATGGAAACACAACTGTCTATGTGAAGACGCTTGGTGAAGCTAACATAACTTACAACATACGTCATACAGAAAGAGCTGCTGACCCGCTTACACTTACTACAAACTCTTCATATTTTAACGTCATCCAATGTTGGAACTATGCAGGAATTACTAGTTACCAGTATTCGAACGGCTGGGCTGTGGTTGAACAATGGCCTATTCCGTCATACGTCATAGATGGCCCGGGACCACATGACATGAAATATGACGTAAATGGTGAAACACTTTACGCATCGTGGGGCGCATTCCATGCTGATTCAAAGGATCCCGTAGTAAAGTACGAGTGGGCTGTTGGTACGTTTGGGCAAGTTGACAACATCCTGGAATTTACAGATGTAGGACTTGATACAAAAGTTTCATTGTCGTTGGCAGAAAGCGATATAATATTAAGGACGGGGGTTGAATATTACATAACTGTGCGCGGAACTACTTTGAGCGGATGGAACAGCAACAAAACATCAGATGGCTTTATCGTGGATACAACTTCGCCGACTGCTGGTATTGTGAAGGTGTCTCATCATATTTTAAACCAGAACGCCAATGAAGTTGATTATACATTAACATGGGAAGGTTTTGCTGACTCCGAGACAGGAATTGACAATTATGCATATTGTTTGGGTTATATTAAGGATGTTTGCTCAACGACTGTCTTCAATGCAGGGCTGGCTTTTCAAGGCACAGTGCAAGGTTTTCGTCCTGAAGCCCAAGATGATTCATTCCACGGTATTGTCGTTGTTACAAACAGAGCAGGTCTGAAAACCATCGTTAGTTCAAATGCTGTTAAAATTGACTTCACCCCTCCCACGACTGGAACTGTACTTGATGGAATTGATATTGATTTGGACTATATCAACTCTGGCGTTACCTTAGCAACGACATGGTCGGCGTTCATAGACCTCGACACTGGAATTAAGACATGCATCTTAACTGTCAATGAAGAAAACCCGTTTAAGAACGAGTCTATAACGATGAAAGTAAGGATGGACGTTAATACGACTGGCTCCATAATTCACGATTTCCTGTTGATATCAGGCCTTCAGTACGTTTCTACTGTAACATGTGAGAATTTCGACGGATTTAAATATTCAAAATCCTCTAACGGTGTCATTGTTGACGACTTCCCTCCTATTGCGGGCACAATACTTGACAAAAATGAGCAACCCTTTGAAAACCAATATCAGGCATCCACTAGTGAGCTTCATGTCCGTTGGACCGATGGACACGATCTTGAAAGTGGCATCATGGAGTATCTCATTGCCGTGGGATCTGGGTCAAATGAGGACGACATGCGCGAATTCTTTTCAGTTGGATTAGCAAGAGAGATAAATGTTAAGAACCTTACTCTGAGCACGGGTTCAACTTATTACATCACTTTGCAAATTGTGAATAAAGCTGGTATGACGTCACGTGTTTCTTCAAGTGGTATAACAGTTGATACGACACCACCAGAAATACAAGAGGTATGTATAACAGCAAAACATATTAATCTCAAACATTGAAAATTCATGAATAAATTAACCAACCATATTGTATTATTTTGCTCACTTGATAATATTGGATACCTGGTAAAGTATATTGATCCAATCCTAGGACTGGATCAATATACTTCACCATGTAACCAGCATTATCGTGTGAGCAAAATAAAGCAATATGATTGGCTAATTTACTCATGAATTATTAATGAGTTTGAGATGTAATATTTCAAATCTGATCATGAGGCCGCCAATAGATGACAATGCGTGATTTTTTCAATGTATTTCCAATATTTTTCAGATAAAACTTCAACGATCTGGAACTGGGCATATAGGTCCTAAAGATAATCTAGGTGGAAGCTGGAAAACATTCGACGACGAAAGCTATATCGACTTTGTTGAATATTGTTTTGGTACAACTGAAGGAGGGTGCAATGTACAAGATATGTATCGGGCATTGGACAAAGAAACGAACGTAACGTGCCTTGATTGCAAACTGAAACACAACTACACTTATTTCATGACTGTTCGAGTCTGGAATAAAGCGGGCTTATTTAACCTGGCTACATCAGAAGGAGTGACAGTTGATTTGACGGCACCTATCGGAGGCAAAGTATCATTAAATAAAACCTATATGTTTTGTATTGGTCGTTGTGGCCTGACCGCAGAATTTAGTGGATTTAAAGATGATGAAAGTGGTATGGGAAGTTGTGAATTTAGCATTAAAACCGTGAATGAAGTAACAGTTATGCCTGTTCAACCTACGACAAATGAAAACCAAATAGAAGCCAATGATTTAATATTCCAGCATGGTGAAAGTTACAAAATAGCTGTGGCGTGTTATAATACCGTGGGAGAGCGAAGCTGGGACGTTTTCTCGCCACCAATACGAATTGATAATGTGCCACCAGAAAAGGTAAGACGTGCCCGCAATGATACATAACGAATATCTAAAAAAACACATCTTTTCCTACGTCCTGTGTCAAGTGGAAATGGACTTTAGGTTTGTACGTTTGAAAGCATGCAGCAAACGGCACAGTCGGATATTCTTGGCAATGTTTCATTTCTTTTCGTCGCTTCATGTTTTCTTTATTTAATGAAAATTGCAGCAAAATTATGTTTGCCTAATTTGAAAGAGTGTTGAGATTAATCACAAAGCCTTTTCACAAATACTCCCAACAATCAAACCAAAACATTCTGCATTCCTGCCATCCGCCAATTTGTTTTTTAAGTAGATCTAATTAAATTGCGTCACAACTATAGCAGTAAAAAATATAGGATTTAGCAATAAAGTAACCTGAGAATGGACCTTTCACCTTTTGACTAAAATTTAGATCTCAACAAGTCTAGACAAAAATTTTATCACAGCTTGAAAGAGCATCACAGAATTAGTAATATTCCAAAGTTTCATTGCGAAATGTTGTAAAATGCGGATAATATAGCCTTGCGAAATTTGCCATTTTCAGTCATTTTGTATTACGCGCAGGAAATACATACCTCCTTCGGAAAAAGGGTATGTATTTCCCGTTTGTAATACAAAAAGACTGAAAATTGCAAACTTCGCAAGGCTATATTTTCCTCATTTTACAACATTTCGCAACGAAACTTCGGAAAATTACTAATTTGGTGATGTTCTTTCAAGCTGTGATAAAATTTTTGTCTAGACTTGTTAAAATCTAAATTTTAGTCAAAAGGTGAAAGGTCCATTGCCCAAGATAGAAAATAGTTTTACCCCGGTTTTGACGTCCGACGATGCATGGATATGCATATCCAAGATGGCGGACTTCATAATTATTTTGTTTGAAATAAAGGGCTATACCTTTTTATGTAAGGTTTTGAAACATACTGAACCTCCTTTCCAAGTGCGAGACGACAGTTTTAATAAAAATGAAACCATAATACAAGGAAATGTAATAATTTCTTCACATTCTTTACATGCACAGTTTCGAATGCTGCCGCTTTTTAAAATTATATCAAATAATATTATTCATTTTAGGGTTTTGTGATCGTAAGTCCTGATCGAAATCATGATGTTCGGCGTCAGCATGTTGGCTGTCACTTTTTGAACACGACATTACGGGTTTACTGGTCTGAATTTCAAGACAAAGAATCAAACATCGTCGGATATCGCGTCGCCATTGGACGAAGACCACTTGGATATGATATAATTCCCTTTACCCATGTCGGTATAGTCGCAGATGCAAAGTTTGACCTTGGCGAAAAATATGGTCTGTCTCTGGGAGAAACGATCTTTGCAACAGTAGAAGCCAAAAATAAAGCTGGTCTTTCAACCGAGGTGTCATCGCTTCCTACTCGTCTAATATCTAATACAGACAGTAACCTTGTTAATGAGGAAGATTTCTTATGTGTTAATGTTTAAATATGTTGAACCAGTAATTTCGAATAAAAACTGGATCGGGTGACTATCTATTCTGCATAAAATGAAGCCATGCATGGACAAGAGGTTTTAAAGGACAAACTCATGATAAAATTGCTAATGCACTATATGACAGGAATTTATTGCTTGAGACCGTTTTGTGTGCGAAACTAATAGTGCGTTGCTTAGTGTCTTTACTTTATGTGCCACGTTTAAAAAATTAAGAACTTTTTTCCCAGAACATGGTGCCAAGCACGGGAGGACACCTCCCCCGCTCTTTTGACATCCGTAATACAACCTATACAGGGCGTATAAAAAAAGGTAATCGAACTTCAGCGCGCTATTATACATGAATTACTCGGCATATGAACAATTGGTTTTAATATTCAGAAAGATCAGGCTTTTAGCTATTGAATGACATGCTTTTCATGCCAAGTGGAGAAAAAATAAGCATGTACGAGGCCGATTAAAAATGTTAGTCAAAATCTCATATTTTCACATCTGTGCCTAATTAAAACAATGCGTAACAAAATAAAAAGCAATTAATCACGAACGCGTCGTAGCTTAGGGCGCTTTCCATTTAATGGCCTGACCGGTCAGACCCGAATTCTTTTCTCTGTATCAATGGAAAGATTTGATCTATGTTTCTCAAATATCTAGCGAATTTGGACCTCATTCTAATTCTATCTAAATTTTCTGGTCAGATAGGTCAGAAGCCCAAACTTTTTGTGTTTCGTTCAACAATTTGACCGTTCTGACCGGTTTGGCCGTGTCAATGGAAAGCGCCCTTAGCTAAGATTTATTCCTACTTAATAATAATTATGAATATGTGCGTCGTTTATTGAAGTGAAATTCATCAACTTAAGTACCAAAGGGGGTTCATTTTTAATGGTTTAGATCCAACTCTCAACGGTGAAAATATGCGATTCTGACTAACAATTTTTATCGGATTCGTATTTGCTCATTTTTTATCCATTTGGCATGAAGAAGATATCATTCAACAGCTAAAAGCATGATCTTTTCGAATGTGAAAAAATCTCGTTCATACGCAGAGTAATTCAGATACAATAGCGCGCTGAAGTTCGATTACCTTTTTTTATACACCCTGTATAATAAACTAGCGAGTATACGTGTGCGTGTTCTCCATCCTCCCACTTTTTAGATTGGAGTTTACATTTCGGATCACTAATGCATGGGAAACACGGAACATTCCAGCACACTTTCATTATTGGAACTATATTAACATTCACACTGATTTACTGTGTCTATATAGGTTTCTGGTAGTCATAAGCTAGTAGCATGTTTAATGGTTGTAGTCGATGAAGAGCGTGGCAAATGTCAGCATGATATAATATTATATATACCATATAGCTTTTTTTTCTTCTAATGTGTAATTAAATAATGATATAACAAGTAAGCTTAAAGACCGTATAAACGAATTCGAGTCATTTGGGTTCCAATTTGGTGCAGCTGTCGCAAATTTCACTATGGGCTGGAAATCATAGATATCTTATATACACTAGATAGTGCATCTAATTATTATGCAATTCAAAAATTGAAGCCGTGATTGCAGACTCAGGATATTCCCAAGAAATGAGAAGACTCATACTGTATGTTTTCTATTTCTTAAACAGGGAACTTAAACATTAAGTTAAACCTATTCCAAATACATTTTCAAACTGTTCAAATGATGAACGTTATTGTTGTTTTTTAAGCGTTTATTAGCGAGTGGGAAACTCCAACATGGCCGCCATCTATTCAAATGGGGGTAACCGCTGGAATATTCTTGGCTTCAATTTTACTTAAAGAGATGCGCTATCTACTATCTAGTGTATATACATGTAAGATATCTATGCTGGAAATATACTAATTTAGTCGATGTAAACATCAGTATAGGTTCAACAGACAATGCACTAACTATATATCATACCATTTACACGAATAAAAATAATAAAAAATAAATATACCCATTCACAGTATACCCAATTAGTATACAATCATTGTAATTGTAAATTAACCTATTGCTATGAAATCAAAATGACTTTACCAAACTAAAAGTTCTCAGCAAGTATATGGTGAATTTCAAGAAGAGAGGGGAATATGATCTTCAATTGATATATGTGCATCAATTGACCACTTGCGTAATACACTAAATTTTGATCTAGACAAAAATTTCATCGCAGCTTGAAAGAGCATCACAAAATTAGTAATATTCCAAAGTTTCGTTGCGAAATGTTGTAAAATGCGGATAATATAGCCTTGCGAAGTTTGCAATTTTCAGTCATTTTAGATTACAAACGGGAAATTGACAGCCCAATACCCTTTGGGGCTGTCAATTTCCCGTGTGTAATCTAAAATGACTGAAAATTTCAAACTTCGCAAGGCTATATTATCCGCATTTTACAACATTTCGCAACGAAACTTTGGAATATTACTAATTTTGTGATGCTCTTTCAAGCTGTGATGAAATTTTTGTCTAGACTTGTTAAGATCAAAATTTCGTCTATTACGCAAATGGTCAATTATTCATACAGTATATGCAAATCAAATCACAAATAAAATTTTCATTTCATGTTTCAAATCTCTATGTCTGAAACCGCAAGTAATCTTCTATCCATATGTGAAATAAATCGCATATGAAATCTTCATTTCAATTCATATATATTTAATTTCATTGTGTGAAAGAAATTCACATATATGAAATTTTGAATTCATATTTGAAATGTTCTTGTATGAAATAAATTAAATGTGAAATCATTCATATATGCGAAATTTCTATACCTGAAATATGTTTGAAATAAATTGAAACCCACAAAATTCATAATTATTTGAAATGTTCATGTGTGAAATCACACAATATATGTGCATCAATTTTTAAAAAGTGCCTCCCAATTAACGAAATAAGAACTGAACTAAAAAGTAACTAATTAAGAACTAAGTATTTAGTGAGTTTCCTAGAACTTTTAAATTCAACTTGCCTTCCATTGACAAGTGTGGCACACATACAGTACATGCATGTACTGTATATATGGTTCACCGTGAAGGTCATTTGTCAAGTTAGTATTTCTCTGTAAAAACCATGTGCACCATGTTCAAGTTATTGCACTGTTTGTCTGCAAACTACCGAGGCTAATTTTGCACACTGTGATTTGTCGGACTGATATACCGTTCCACTTCAATGACATTTGGGGAAAATAAGACAAAGATCATCCGCGACATGAAAGGATTTGCCATTACCATTCAGCAGGACACGAAGTCGGCCCGACAAATCGCAGAAATGTAAAGAGGTACCTTAAACTGCTTCACTATTCTTGTTGCTAACCAAGAGATTTTCCATGTAAGGAATGCACTTCAATATACATCTAGAACACAGGAAACCACCCTCCATCTTCTGTGCCGTTCCCTAAGGAAAAAGCAAACGACATTATATCGATTATAGAGTATTCTTACTATAAAAATTACGTGTTTTCTGAAGTGTAGTGTTAGTGTAATGTTGTGTAAAATTATATTCAATGCATGCGTACTGATTATGAAAGGACAAAGGAAGTCACTAGCGTGTCGGTGGTTATATACAGTACTGTATGTGATAAAAATCATGTTAATTTACATAACCTTTAGCTTTGATTTTCTCGGCTTAGACAAAGTTGATTTTTCAAATTACTTCGCCAATGAAGTCATCAGATGGCTCGTTTTTTTAAGCCATTTAAAACACTCGCAGTTCATGCTTTGTCAGATATAAGACACTCGGCTGTCGCCTCGTGTTTACACGTATATCTTATATAGAGCACTCCTGCTCGTGTTTTAAATTAAAAAGTACTGGGGCCCAGTTATTCAAAAACTGGTTAGCTACTGTGATCTTAGGTTAACCTACATGTATAAAACTTCGAAGCAAATTTCCTAACAATCTTTTTATAAATATAGAAATATATTTACAGAAATCCTACACCCGATTGGGCTATCAATTCCCCATGCGTAATACAAAATGACTGAAAAACGGCAAACTTCGCAAGGCTATATTATCCGCACTTTACAACATCTCGCAACGAAACTTTGGAATATTACTAATTTTGTGATGCTCTTTCAAGCTGTGATGAAATTGTTGTATAGACTTGTCTAGATCAAAATTTTAGTTATCAGGTTAAAGGTCCATTCCACTCAAAATTTCCATCCACAAATCCCTTCAACAGGTTGTATTATATAACCTGGCATTACAGCTAATCATTCTTTGAACAACCGGTTCCTGAGATCATGAAGTTGACTGTTTCGCCAAGTATTTTGCGATGTACAGTATACAGTACACCAAAAAGCGGAATAGGGTAAATTGTGTCCCTCCCCTCATCTACTGTAATTCTGTATCGCAACTTACCAGCACAACTTGAGCACGTTTCATGGCCAACATTGACTCAGTGAAGTCGCAACGTCGCTTGCACTCTGCACAATACGTTGATTCAATAGCCTGCAGAAAAATATTCCAAACTATTATTCAATCGTCTCGTTCAGTCGCGGACATATACGAAATATGGGAGGAGGGGGGATTTATGTTGCCAACATGTGATTCCCTATATGGCTGCTGGATATCCTGGTTCGTCAAACTTTTTTGCATTAACGGATTCGTAAATCTTTAGAATACTGGGGCCGGTTGTACGAAGGTCGGATAGCGCTATTCACCGGATAGTAATTTTTTCAACCTTTGTAAAATGCTTGAAAAACTGTGAAACTACGGATATTGACGACACAAGAAGTATAAAAAACATTTAACTTGTAAGTACTAAACTTTAATACAGTCGTTGATTGGTACAACTCGTATGATTGGTATATAACTCGTATTAAAGTTTACTATTTACAAGTTAAATGTTTTTTATACTTCTTGTGTCGCCAATATCCGTAGTTTCACAGTGTTTCAAGCATTTTACAAAGGTTGAAAAAATCACTATCCAGTGGATAGCGCTACATCCGGCCTTCGTACAACCGGCCGCAGTACCGTAATTAATCATAAGTGCATGCATCCATTGTGCCTACCTGTACACTTTTAAGACTCTCACATGTTACAAGCAAATCCTGCAATAAAAATGATTGTATACAGTACTAGTTTCTTAAAATTAAACATGCCAGTAGGAGGGACGCTGTAAATTTGACATGAGAAAATTTCCAATACGATTCCGATCAAAGACAATGGTCGACCGGTTGAGCTATCGCACGAACAGTTTTTATCCATTTTAAGTGCAAGAAATATTACCGCTACCCATGCGAGGATGTGTACAATCCATCCTCCGAGCAATATGAAGAAAAATTCCAACACGATTTAGGAACAGTTACTATTTTTAGACTTTTAGGATTAGGGTTTGGAATAGGGAAAGGGTTAAGATTGGGGTTAGGATTAGGGTTGAGTTTAAAATACAAAAGAATACAAAATTACAAAAGTCTAAAAATAGTAACTCTTCCTAAAATGAAACAGGTATAATTTATTATGTCAACAAAGGAACCATGCTGACATTTTCCCTGCGTGTTACTCTGAGGATGGCAACTTGCGTGGTGAAGCGTGGTGGTGATCACACAATTCTATAACAAAATAACTACACGTACCGTTCTTAATGCCAAGATGCTATATAACATCGTGGAACACTGTAGACGAAGTTTTGCGCGAGTAACGGCTACGTACAGTAGATTCTTCTCGTCATTTGGCGCATTTCCTATTAGGACAAAAAGCAGCTTATAATAACCTACAGTACACACGTTCATTGTAGCGGTTTGGTACACAATACATGAAAATATAAAACAATCTAAGATAGCCAGACGTTTGAGTAAGAGGCGTATGTCGACTGTCGTGGTGAACTGTGTATCATCGGTGCGTTTTTTTTCTTCTATAATTGAATTCTCCTCTAAACAAAAACATGTGTGCTGTATGTAAAATTAATCGACACTGCCCACAGACTATACAGAACTTACCCAGTTCACCAACCGGATAATCTGACAGAAAATCTTCTCCAATTCTCACAGTATCAAACTCTAAACCTTTTGCCTTATGAGCAGTGCTGAACACGATCTCTAAAAGTAAAAAAATCCATCGTATTCAGGCAGGCGACCCGTGGAAGGGGCTGTTTGCCCATCGCTCTTCTGTCGCTACTACAATACTTCATCTAAACTCGGCATACGCGCATCGCTGTTTTTTACAAAGAGACGCCTGGGTAGTGGGTATATACGAGGCAGTATTAGTGTGTAATTCAGTGAATGAGTGATAAGAATGTTTGAGCTAGGGCTTTGTATAATTAATGTGATAAAAGGCTTATTCTAGCTTCACTACAGTATCTAGACTGGCACCCAGCCTTACCTGCTTGATCGACATCATTACAGTATTGTTTTTTAATTCTCTCAACATGCCTTCGAACATTTATGTTGTGAGTTTCCACAATCTTAAAACAAAAATATAAGGTAATCGAAAATAGCACTCTTAGATTGAAAATAGATCTCTGAGCTGCGTTCTTCGCAGTTCAGCTTACTGTAGCTTTCTGCGGCAAACAAGCATGATTAACAACTCCCCACTTACAGTACTTATTTACAGTACAGTACAGTACAGTACAGTACAGTACAGTACAGTACAGTACAGTACAGTACAGTACAGTACAGTACAGTGCAGTACAGTACAGTACAGTACAGTACAGTACAGTACAGTACAGTACAGTACGGTACAGTACGGTACGGTACAATACAGTATATACTTACAGTACTTATAAGCTCAGAGAATAAATTTTCAAGCTATAATTTTTATGAGAGAAGATTTTTAACTCGATCAAATTATCTGGAGTTGGAATCGCTATCTGTTTAAGTTCAAGTGTAACTGTACTATCAAGATAAAGATATAACAGTAGCTTCCCACACCTCTTTTAATAAGTTTTATTAGAACGTTTTAAACACACGTCACCAACCTTGATCTTGCCACACAACTCAGGATCGGGAGCTGTACAGGCATATTTCTTTAACTCGGCGAAAGTTCGAAATCTCTTGATAAACTTGTCTTTTATTCCATCTATTAAAATAAGAGGAAATACAATTCTATTTTTTGGCAACCATAGCAGTGACGATTTTCTAATCAGTGGCGGAAACTTCGAGAAATATTGAAGAGGGGGAGGAGGGGCGGGGGCAATCAAGTTGCCAACATATGACCAGCTTTCGTGGCCGAAAATCTTAGTGCTTAAAACTGATATCTGCTTTAAATTGCATGCAATATGTACTGTAGCATCACTTTTAGCCTACCTTAGCCGAAAGTGCTTATCTGCCTTAAATTTCATGCAATATGTACTGTACAGTAGTTTCATTTTTAGTACTGTACATGTAGCCACCAATGCTTTCATGGCTGAAGAATTATTGTTACAACCTTGTTACACGGCTACAGTATTCAGTCATCATCCACAGACTTTCAGAAATTATTTACAATACAATACAATACAATACAATTTTATTCAGTACCGGTAGTAATACATACATAAATATAAAATAAAGATAAAGTTACGAAAAGAAGGTACTAGCTAACTGTAATAACCAAAAGGCTAATCGAGACAGTCAGCGAATTTGATTAGTAACAAAATATATTTTAGTGGGTAAACTGAATAAATAAAACACATGCAATAAAGATTTCAAAATGGACAATTTTGATGCTATAAGCTAATATGAATTCAATATATTATTTTTAAGTTTGTGTTTAAACTGTGATTTAGAAAGACCCTTAAGATTTTCGTCAATTGAATTCCACACATTACTGCCAACAAAACGTATATTAAATTTTCCATAGTTGGTTCTTACTTTTGGAAGGGAGTATGACGATCTCGAAGCAAGTCTGGTGTTATAGTTATGTTTTTGGCTTACTAATGCAAAATACTCATCAAATACGTGAGGAAGTCGGGTGGGTGTGCGCCTCCTATACCCTAGCGTCCAGCACTGTTTTTAATGTTGACTACACAGGACTTCACCATATCAGTCACCCGTACTGCCCAGTTTGCTGCATCAACTACAGTACATACCTCGGCCAGTTCCACTATACAGCATATGAATATCCAGAACACGGTCTAAGTTGTAACCTTGGATACCCTATGATATCAAAAAGGCATCAGTATACTGTAATACAAATCTAAACTTGAGGTCACTCAGAGACTGAATTAAATTTGTATCATGCATAAATTATATTACGCATTCAGTTTCTTCTGCCCAGCAAAGCAAGACAAATCTTTGCCAATTTCGCATATAATTTTTATTCAAATTTAACCACAATTTAAGCAGTTTGTCCTTCGGTAATGTCCATATGTTCCACAAATCTTAAACAAACACTTTGAGAAATTTGATAATTTTCGAGTCGGAGAATCGTGCTGACAAACAACACAGGCGCAAGCGGGATAAAAACATAACCTCCTGGCGGAGGTAACAATGGACAGTAGTATGTTATTAGGGGAAAAATCACTATTGTCAAGTACCACAATTAGTATCTGGTCAATATTTTCCCTGACCATGTATCCGGTAGACTACCATCCAGTTTTATTTTACAGTTCCATAGCTTACCCCAGCAAAACCAATTCTTGTTTTATTGTTCCTTGTGCATGTTTGCACCACATTGTTGAACAAAGCAAAGTTAGTTCGGCAAATGACGGCAATTTGACCAATATGATCGCCATGGAAGCCACCTGTAAAAAACAAAATAAATTTAGCCCTGGCCTAATACCTATTGTGGGCAGGGACATTTTTTGGGACACCTCTATATTCAAACCTTGCCTTACCTGCTTTTGAAATACCAACAATATTCTTGTTGCATACACCTTTCAAAATGTGCAACAGAGACGATGCCACGGACGCAATTTCTGAACCAAATCTGAAGGACTAAAGGAAACTGAATTAATGGACCGTAAACCTCCAACTATCAGCCCCTCCTCGTACTGAAGCTCCCATCATGTACATAGCCCTGACTTATGGAGTACTGTAAGAACCCAACGTAAGTAAATCCATGCCCTTGACCTGCAGGTTTAAATTCAGTGGTATGCGAGAGCGCACTATAACACAGCCTGCTCCGCAATCATCAATACATGTATACCTGAGTGAGGTAGTAGATGTGAGTGGAATCGACCTGAGCCATTGCATTTGTAGCTCCTCGAAAACCATATATCTGTTGATGAGGATCGCCAACTAATATCTTTGCAACTTTCTGACTCAGCAAGATGTCAGCCACAGCTACAGAAACAAGAAGGAAAACGTTTTCTAGCCTACAGTATATTACAGTAACATACGTACAGTAGAGTTCAAGCTTTGATAAAAAGAGACCCACTCTTCCAGACTAATTTGAAAATAATGACTTCTGTGTGTGTTGGTATTACAGTGCAGTACTGTACAGCATGTAGTCAGGTGAATATGATGTTTGTGATGTTACCCTGAGTGTGCAACCACACCGGGCAAGCTGAAAAGTTTGCCTGACCACCGTGGTCAGGCAAACTTTTCAGCTTGCCCCGGTGTGGATGCACAATCAGAGTAACATCGCAAACATCATAATTTGAAAATATCACGGATTTCGTTCGCTGTACCTGGTGTGCAGTCCTGGGCTTCATCCACCAAAATGCAGTCGTATTTCGTTATTACTGGTTTGGACAATTGATAGAGTTTCAGATAACCTACAGTATAAAAAGAAATACTATAGTTGATCATTCTTAACATACAGTAGAGCAGCTTTTGAATGCGCAGTGGTGCGAAAAACCGCGCCTCGCAGATGAAAGGATTATTAATTAAAAGTTGTCTTCCCCATAATAGCATGAATATCTGTACTGTAAGTTTCTCGTCGCTAAATTCCCCAAAGTTTTCCCTGACGATCATATACTGTACATAGCTATCATTACAAACTGATAACAGGACTTGAGGAAAATTAGCGATTAAACTCCTACAGTATGTACGTTCGCACTTCTATAAATACTTCAGGCGGAATTGAATCGCAAATTTCACAAATTAAGCTATGTATTACTTCTAATAATTTAATGAGGAATTTGGGCATCTACTTTACAGTGCACTCGATATACAGGAACTTGGGTTTACAGATTTTAAATGTGAATTTTATACATTTTAGTGTATTAAGGCTCGTTTACAATTGCAATCTTTGCTGAGATTTTAGGCGCGATTTTCTTCTTCTGATGGATGTGAACGAGTGGATGAGTTATGAATGCTCAGATGAGGGTACACATACAGTACTGTACTCAGAACATTCGTAACTCATCCACTCGTTCACATGCATCAGAAGAAAATCGCAACAAAAATTGCAACAAAAATTGCAAGTGTAAACAGGCCTTTATACAGTAGACCTAAGCAGGAGTAGTTATAAGCCTATAGGAATCGAAGTTTGCTGAAAATCAACTATAGTATAGGCCCAAGAATCGTCCCCTGCATGCGCTACACGAAGCATTTACTGTACTTACCATCGTGAGTAATTCTTACGTCACGGTTTTCAGGATCACGCATTTTATCCCAAATTTCTCTGCAATCACGCACAACAATCTGAAGAATGATAAAGACACAGTACTGTAGGACCAAGTGGAAATGATTTCGTCAGTGGGTGGAGAGGAAAGCAAACAAAACTAACTCTATACATTTACACGAGTTTTCAAGCACGTCAAGTCAGAGCGAGGTCACCCAAATACAGAACTGCATGAATGACAGATTAATTTTATTCTGCAAGGACATTTTGATCGATCAAATAAAATACTGACACCGTTTTCATTTCAGTTAAAAGAATATTATTTGATTATAACTGTTCAAAAAGCATAAAAGCAAGAGAAGGAACAGAAAACATTTTCTTGCCTTCGTTGTTGGTAATGGTACCAGACATTGCAGAAAATTCGAAAACAATAAGAAATTTCAAGACTTCAGCGAAGAGAAAAATACTTTAAAAATACAAAAACAACTGCCATTCGGCCAAAAAATGGCAAATTATCGGCAATTATTTTTGTAGTTTTAAAATATTTCCCTTTTAGCTAAAGTCTTGAAATTTCTACACCAAATTGCGTTTTTCAATAGCTCCAATTTCATATACAGCACAACGTTCAGTGTTGAGTATTTCTGCTCATAACTCAGAAAAACTAAAATGCACTGGCTTCAATCCCCCCCCCCCCCCCCCAGTTTACATACTGTATAGAGTTCACTGGATGTCAATGATCATGCGGGAAGTGGTCAGCAGGAGCTATCACATCAATGTACTGTATTAAATATTTAAAAGTTGCATGGCCGACCATTATTAGCCATTGTCCAAGCACCTGCAAATTTGGCTGGACATTTGTCAGACTCTAGTGTAATCGTTATAATCCGCACCGCCATCAAGGCCTCGACATACTGTACAGTAGTCGGCTTAAGTTGGCGGTAAGGGGCAGCAAGCTAACCGCATTACCGTTATTACTGTACCTTTATGTACGCATCACTATTAAAGTATTCCAGTTTACTCCGATCGCCATCGCTGTCTCCAGAGGCAATGTCTCGATGGGGTACATTCTCCGAGCTTATATGATCATCATAAGAAGATATAAAGTTTGTGAGTGTGTCAATGACACGTTTAGCGTGGAGGAAAGTTGCGCTCTCCTTACGAAGGTTATCCATTATGTTGCTTACTCGGAGACTGGAGGCCATTTTCCCACGAAACCTTCAATATAAACATATATGATGAGACGTACTGTACTATGATGGATGATTCGAACATTGCACAGCAAAATTCATATTTGAGGTTAAAATCATTTTAGGGAAATTGTTCGAATGCTTACTTATGACCAACAGTTCTATACGCCATGGAATGCACTGTGCGCGATTCAACGTTTCCTGGAAATTTGCGAACAGCTTGCTCTTGAACAGACCTAAAGATGAGAGAAAGATAAAACTGTTTTGCAGTGTTTCTGATAATCAATTTACCTGCAGTGCAATATAGTGTAATCTGCGATAACAGACTGATCTCAGCCGACCTCCCCTGGAGCAGCAGAGAAACAGTCTGCGATCAATTAACACTAATGCCGTACAGTTACGTAAGCAGTATTTTGCATAATTGATTTAAAATTATTCAAAAAATGTCATGTCCGAGATGGCACTGTTTCATGACCACAGGAGCCATTTGATGATTCGGTCCAACACATCTCTCTTAGATACGAAGTTGAACAAGTCTTCTTCTTGTCCTTGTTTTAATGTATCGACAGAAAAAAGGGACTCAACGTCTTTGACTGCTTTCTTAAAGCTTTGGAAATCCGTCATTTTAACAATGTAATTTATGCAATTTTCGGCTTGATCACAAAGGAAAATTTCAACCAATCATATTCCGCCCCCCGTTGTGCGGGGGCAACTGTACGGCATTAGTGCTGATTGAGCGCAGACTGTTTCTCCGCCACTCCAGGGGTGGTCGGCTGAGATCAGTCTGCTATTGCAGACTAAATATAGTGTACATTACATAGGAAAAATGCTCATATGTATTTTGAAAGTATACTTGTACTTTCAGCAGCTATTCAAAACAGCTTTTAACTAACATTATTTTTTGAAGATCCAGGCTTACGGATCGAAAGCTTTGCAGTAATAAATTTACGTGGTGTTTTCACAAACAAAAAGTATTATAACATTATTTTTGTTTGAAAGAAGGACTAAAATGTCTATTCCTTTCTTTCTGTTCTTTCAACGTCACCGCAAATGCGGTGAAGATGAGGACGTCTAAATTTCAGAATGCCTGAAAATGAGAAACTTTCTTGTCCAACGTGGCTATCGCAAAGATCTGAAATTATTGCTGCATGTTACTTGTTTATATACAATTTAATATTAGATATGCAATACATGGAACTAACTTGTTGTATGCAACATTCAAGAATTTCCAACTCGGACGAAGTTTCGTATACTCAACTAGCGTCGTGGTTTTCCCTGTACCTAGACGTTACAAAACAGTCATATTACCGTTATTATTAAATTATTAAACACATGAAACAAGACATATGGGCAGATTAGTATACGAAACTAACGTGTATACTCTAGTTGATATGAAATTTATCATTTACCAGCAAATGCGACAATTTTCAGAACATCCCCATACTTCGTGTTGTGATTCATAATGCGGACCTGCTCATGCGTCAACCAAGTTGTCTCCGATGATTCTCTAAAATAGAAGTACAATTATCAGACATGTATCGCGACTCTCTGGTTCAAGGATGGGAAAATAGGCGAGCACGTGAGCACTGCTCGCAGGAAATGTTAAACACCTGTAGGGAATTCGTTTGAATGAAGATTCGCTATATTGAAAATTTGAAGGAAACTAATAATAAGTAAACTTTAGATTACTAACGTTATTTTTATCTAACTTACCTATTTTTACCTGTAAATATAGAATAGATTAAATACCTATGTTCTTATACCCTGTAATTCCAAAGTAATTCAGTTGTTACTGCTAGTTTGGAAATTTTTAATAATAATAATTTAACGTAGAGAGCGAAACCTTAAAGGTCCAGACACACCGGACGCGATACGACAACGCGACGCGATTTTTTGATTTTCACTGCCCGATAACTTTGATCCTAGTTTAAATTTTCCAAATATTTAGAAGCGCTATAACATTTTGAGTTATTTGGTCTACATATGTTTTAAAATTTGCTCTCATTGGCTGTTTTATTAACTTTCAAAAACTAAAAAATCGCGTCGCGTTGTCGAATCGCGTCCGGTGTGTCTGGACCTCAACACCCATGTCCCACTACGGGCGCAACAACATATGGTTGACAAACATTATTCCTTGAATTTAAAACCATGGTCAGCCAGAACACTATATGTTTATGCACATGCAGATTTAGCACAAAAATACTCCGTTGATCTGCAGGAAATTTTTCTCTCCAGGTTGTGCTCGAAGGAAGTAAGAAAGAGGGGGGAAAGTCTTTTTTCCTGCCCTGCTCTGGTTTAACACTCTGGTCAACCGAGGACTAGAGTTTCAGACCCAGAGAGAGAATTAACACTCTACAAATCACAAATTGTCATGGAAAAAACCACAACTACAGTTTTGAAAACCAAAAAATTAGTGGCCGACAATTTCACAGGAATATAAACCATTCGAGTTTACAATACTGCACAAAGTCAAACTATTAGAAAGGTTAAGATACCCCGGTTTCGGTGTACCGGTACGAGTAGTGTCATCTTGTTTTACTGATGTCTGTAATTCGATACTACTTTTTCTGTTTTCTTGCAATAGACAATGATATATGGCGAAAAATATGCACCTTAATTACAGTAAAGGTACAGACATCGACGAAAATATTGCTAACCAAAATCATGCTACCTGTACACTGAAACCGGGGTATCTTCACCTCTCTAATAATAGGAAAAAAACATTTGTCAGATAAAATTGGAATTTGTATAACTAGCATGGCCCAAATTTGTGAAAATAATTATACCGTATGTATGTACAATACATAGGCCAGAGAAATTCTTAATTTGCAGCCGGGGCACTCACTCGCATTTTACCACAAACTTTTTTCATTTACTCAACTTTGACCTGGTCCAAATTTGATAAACAATTGAGAAAAGTTTCATCTCGCTTTTGACTGCCATGCAAAGTGATTTCTAGTCTTAATGTCTCATAAACTTAATCTTACTTTCACTTCCTCTTCAACAAACCTGTATTTCGATATACATTGCTGTCCAGAGGTATTGGCAGTGTACGCAGATTCGAGTGATGACTGTGTACAGTGAGATGTGTTTTCATGTAGATAAAGAGCATAGTAAATCCTGTAGTGATGGCTGAAAAATACAAGAATGAACTGCATTGAGTGAATGGACTTTACATCCAGTTTGTGTCTTAATAATTGTCCGTTTGAGTACATACAGCACCTTTTTAATTGCATGTTTAGATAGATATTTGTATAGTTTGGCAGAAAATTAATTTGAACATTGTCTGAAAAAATTATTTGAAATTAGTAAAATCAAATTCATTATTTTTAACAATTAGAGTCTTTTTAAAATACAATAAAGTAATGGTTAACCCATTGAGCAGCAGCGCTTTCCCCTTAATACATCCTACTTTATTATTTCATTCTGTCAGTCTGTCTAACACCAATAGGTTAACTCAGGAGTAACATTATATTTCAGTATTAAATATACAGTGTACTGTATATACTGTACTGTACACAGTTTGTACCTGGTAAAATGGTTTGGATGCTTCTCCATCAAAGCAAAGAAAATCAAAGCAAGACAATGGAGGCATTCCATGATATCATACAGCAGACAAGTGGAAGACTTGAATGAACACAATATAATTTCTTGGATGTCGTATACTGAGCTAGACACCAAGGATAATAAACCAATGACAGACCAACAACTGTAAGGCTGCTATAAAAACAATCAAACAGTAAATGTACAGTGAAGGTGGAGACAATAATAATCTTTATCATTCACTTTATAGTATTCTTAATTTTGATTGGTTGATTTACCTACAACTGCAAGCAAATACGGTAATAGTCTGAGCATACGCATTTGTTAAAAACGTTGTTCAGTTACAAATAATACTCTGAGCATGCGCACTGCCTTCAATTTTTGTAAACAATGACGGCTCACAAGGAACTTTCGGATTTTATGTGAAAACACAGTTCCTAGTTACAATGTCTTATAATGAAAGATAAAACGAAGCTTTATAAGAGAATGATAAAACAATTATTGAACTCGGTTCTCGCAAAATATTGTGATTTGTCAGTGGCTCACAGAATCACAGATCAATCTGTTTTACATGTACTGTATCCGCTCGCCACCGACAAATCACGATATTTTGCTCAACCTCATCCAATATATCTGATTGCATGAATAGTCCTACAAATCAAAACATTTCATTCTTTGTTAACTGTTGCATACTGTATTAAAAGTATTCTGTCAGTATTTCCATTGTACAAAATTGAAATTTCTTTGATTTTTTTAGAAGAAAATTTGCAAGTCAGCCCTTGAAATTCGCGGTGGCATTCGGCAATTGCCAATGTGAATAGTGAAAAGAGCCTATCACGACAGCACTTTTTTGCCGACGTGAATAAATTTTACGATATCGGCAAGGAATTGTTTAATAGACTGAAAAACAGTTTTGTTTTAATGTTCGTTTTCACTTTAACTTAAAGTTCTTAGTTAAGTTTAACTTGTAAGTAACATTACATATTAAAAGGTATACTTGTATATTATCTCTTGACTTTAAATGACTTTTAGGGGAATTTAACCCAATTAAAGGCTAAAACTAAACATCAACTGCTTTAAAAAATTTGCCGCTGTGAATTCCGCTATTGCCGTCGTGAAACAGAAAATGACGGATTCACAGTGAAAAAATCTGAATTTCAAGGGCTGCAAGTAACTTTTTGCTCTCTACATTAATTAATTAATGGTCATTACTGATTACAGAAAAAATCCAGACTCCCCCTGGAGAAGACATTTCTGGCACCCAGAGGGAAGAGGGGCAACTCTGATAATTGACGAAATGTGCTAGGATGTCTAAAGGGGGGAGGGGGTTAATTTGTTATTTTCTCTGTGGGGTCAATAACTATCTCAAATACATATTTACAGTACCATACCTGAATATCACTCTGCTGCATAAATTTTTCAATAAGATGGTATTTTGAATGCAAGCACAACATATCCAGCATATTTGAATGCTCTTCACGGACAATACGAAATTTTGTCAAAAATCTGAAATTATTAATTAAAAATTTCAGATCATTAGTCCATTAAGCTGCATTGCACCCTAATGGGACCTACTTTATTATTTTACTCTGTCTAATGATAGACGAGTTTACATGTCAAATGAAGAGTGCTGGCACTCAATGAGTTATCAGTGGGTTATCAGACAAAGTATTATCCGCATTTTACAACATTTCGCAACAAAACTTTGGAATAATTTATGACTAATTTTGTGATGCTCTTTCCAGCTGTGATGAAATTTTTGTCTAGAACAAAATTTAGTCTATTATGCAAGTGGTCAATTCATTTGCATACTATCCAGTTATGATCAGGCTACAGTACATGTAGCTCACTCTAGCATGAATAAATTACTGTAATCTGGTGATCAAGCATTATACTGCTACAGTAATACCTGAACAATTGACTAGGAAAGATGGAAGGAACATTTAGCTGTTCTTGAATGAATAAGTCATCTATTTCCTTTCTACTTTCAAAAGAGTATTTGTAGCGGTAATATCTCTTCTTCCAAAGCAGGAATTTTTCACAGGATATCAGCCTATTCCACCTCTTACAAACGAGGGACAAATTCGTTAACAAGTCAATCAACGGGAGTTGGCAAAATATAGTCTCTAAAATTTCATCGGGTATTTCATTAAAATATGCTCTCCGGCTAAAGTTCTCCATTTCCTTATCAAAACATACATCCATATCTTCCTCGTCCGAGCTCGTAATTCCAAACAGTCCAAACATATTTGGAGAATTTCTAGCTTTCTTATCAGGAGGCAATGATGTTTGACTTGCAGACAACTCTGCTTTCCTGCAAACCTCTAATATTTCCAAGTCATTTTCTTCGATGTCAAAATCATCAAAACTGTTAGTTTTTCTTGGTTGGGCTTGATGGGAATAATTTAAATTGCTAGTTGCACTTGCATTCTTATTAAATTGTGGAAGCAATTGTCTTTTTCTTGCGGAAGTTTTACCATTCGATTTTTGAACATTTTCGGTCTTGATTCTAACATTACTCCCGGCTTTTTCATAAACTATTTCAAGTTCAGGATCTTTTGGCTTGCTACTAGAACATCCACCAAAAATATTTTCATTTTGGACGGAAGTGTCATCATTCGCAACTGATTTTCTGTGTTTTAGCTTTTCTTTGCTTAAAGACAACTCTGCCCTGTCACAACATTCGATGATTTCAATTTCGGATTCTCTTTCTTCGCTACTAGAACAGCCACCAAAAATACATTTAGTTTGGCTGAAATTGCCAAAATTTGCCTTTGATTTCCTTTCTTTTCTATGTTTCAACTTTTTTTCGCTTAACGACAACTCTGCCCTCTCACAACATTCAATAATTTCGAGTTCAGAATCTGAGCAATGTGCACCAATATTTTCAGTTTGAGACAAATCGCAATCATTTGGACTTGACCTAACATTACCATTCCTGCGTTTCAGTTTTTCTTGGCTTAACGACAACTCTGCCCTCTCACAACATTCGATAATTTCAAGTTCGTTATCTGAGGGACCACCAATATTTTCAGTTTGAGACAAATTGCAATCATTCGGACTTGATCTAACGTTGTCATTCTTGCGTTTCAGTTTTTCTTGGCTTAACGACAACTCTGCCCTTTCACAACATTCGATAATTTCAAGTTCGTTATCTGAGCAACGACCAATATTTTCAGTTTGAGACAAATGGCAATCATTCAGACTTGATCTAACGTTGTCATTCTTGCATTTCTGTTTTTCTTGGCTTAACGACAACTCTGCCCTCTCACAACAATCAATAAGTTGAAGCTCCGACTCTATCTCCTCACTATGATTTATACAACCATCATTTTCAATTTGGACAAAATTGCTACCATTTGATTTCGAATTCCAACAATCCATCTTCTTTATTTTAAAACAGTTAGGATTATTTGTCTTATCAAATGGCGCAAGAAGTGTCTGCTTTTTTCTTGCAACAGGTTTAGATGTTATTTTACTTACAGTTTCACTTGAAGCAGGGCGCAATTTATTCTGCGATTTTGTATTTTTGTGGTCTGTGTTCCATACACAAAATAACTTGATAGATTTTTGTGAATCGTCCAAGTTATTATATCTACGCCTTTTACGTCCTTTACTGCCGCTTGTAGTCATTTCAACATCCACATTTTGTAAAAATATACTAAAAATTATTCGACAAAGAAATCAAATATAAAATTGTTGAAACTTGAAAATCCAAAAGTTCGTTTTAAATGAGCCCGCTAACCTGAAGAAGGCACCGCCTAACGATACTTTATATAACCACGTATATTGAGCGATCTCTCAGCATCACTAGCTACAGTGTATGTCACTAGCTAGATATCCTCTAGATATATCAATGCATATTCCATAACATCAATAGATATGCCTAGATACCAACACATATCATTTAACATCATTAGATATCCATTAATATCAATACATATAACTTAACATCAGCAGATATCCCTTATCATCAACAAATATAAACAATAAACAAGCATAAATATGACCACCAAAATACCAGAACAGTCATTGAGGCAATTTCGCCTAAATAAAATCAGTGAAATTTCTAATGTTCTTGATGAATGTGACAAAACAATAGAAGACCTTTCAGAAAGACTTGAATGGGACAAAAAACAACTGCTTGCCGAGGTATTTAATATTCTGTAATTTCTGTGGATTGTGTCTGTGGTGATGAGCCAGATGAGGAGACTCGAGAGACTTCATGATGATGATCATCAACCATCCCCCCGGTCTCAAATGGATTGTCATCGTTGAGACCTTGACGAATACCAGATTACAGCAGATTACCAGTCATTTTACATTATTAAACTAACAGACACTAACTCGTGGACAATATTACTATGAATAAAACTGCAGTAAAATCCAAAGAAACACAAACCGAAATGACATCATACTGTAGTTTTTACCAACACTGATTACAGGCATTACACACTGACACTGTGTATTAACCCTGCTCATTTTTATGCACAAATTGATACTATGTGTATTAGACCTGAGTCCTTATTAGAGAGGTCACTATTGTCATAGGGAGGTGTCTTTATTAGAGATTCGCACACCTGACCCTAGCTTTTTTAAAAGGTTCTTGCACGGGTCAGGACAAAAAATAAGCCATCTTGAACATCAGTGATACCACTATGACCACAATGCAAAGTGCTACGGAAACGTAATAAGGGGAATCATCAACTAGTCATTGTCTTTGAAAAGTGTCTGTTTTCATCTAAAGATGTGCACATACTGTATCAGAGAGATTCTAGAGGGTGTCCACATAAAAGAGGTGTCCATCTTAGAGAAATGTATGTGTTAGAGCATGTCCATATTAGAGAGGTATCTGAATTAGAGAGATGTCTGTGTAAAAGGGTGTACAGATTAGAGAGATGTCTGTGTTTAAGAGGGTGTCCAAATTAGAGAGATGTCTGTGTTTAAGAGGGTGTCCAAATTTAATTAGAGAGGTGTCTGAATTAGAGAGATGTCTGTGTTTAAGAGGGTGTCCAAATTAGAGAGGTGTTCAAATTAGAGAGATGTCTGTGTTTAAGAGGGTGTCCACATTAGAGAGGTGTCCGAATTAGAGAGATGTCGTGTTTAAGAGGGTGTCCACATTAGATAGGTGTCCGAATTAGAGAGATGTCTGTGTAAGAGGGTGTCCGCATTAGAGAGGCGTCCGAATTAGAGAGATGTCTGTGTTTAAGAGGGTGTCCACATTAGAGAGGTGTTCGAATTAGAGAGATGTCTGTGTTTAAGAGGGTGTCCACATTAGAGAGGTGTCCGAATTAAAGAGATGTCTGTGTTTAAGAGGGTGTCCACATCAGAGAGGTGTCCGAATTAGAGAGATGTCTGTAAGAGGGTGTCCACATTAGAGAGGTGTCCGAATTAAAGAGATGTCTGTGTCAGAGGGTGTCCACATTAGAGAGGTGTTCGAATTAGAGAGATGTCTGTGTTTAAGAGGGTGTCCACATCAGAGAGGTGTCCGAATTAGAGAGATGTCTGTAAGAGGGTGTCCACATTAGAGAGGTGACCATATTAAAAAGATGTCTGTGTTAGACCATTAGAATTTAGAGGGTGTCCAAATTAGAGGGGAGTCCATATTAGAGAGATGTCTGTGTAAGAGGGTGTCCACATTAGAGGTGTCTGTATTAGAGAGATGTCTGTGTATGAGGGTGTCCACAGTAGAGAGGTGACCATATTAAAAAGATATCTGTGTAATTAGACCATAAGAGTTTAGAGGGTGTCCAAATTAGAGGGGAGTCCATATTAGAGAGATGTCTGTGTAAGAGGGTGTCCACATTAGAGAGGCGTCTGTATTAGAGAGATGTCTTTGTCAGAAGTTGTGTCTTAGAGTGGTGTCCATATTTGAGTTGTCTGCTAAAGTGGTGCCTATTTCAGGAAAATATCTTAAGAGGTTTGACTCCAGTACAAGTTTGGTTTACAAAATTTAGCCAGGTTTAAAATATTGTCAAAATACTGTATTCGTATATATTTTTCAAGCGGTAGTTGCCATACTCGCATCATTCATTATCCAATTTAAAATAATTTCACAATTCTTGCAGCAAAACATCAAAAGAGCACAGTGCCCATTTAACGTTCATCATGTCATGACAAAAGGTGATCTCGACAACCACATACAAAAATGTCGTATGAAGCAGATGGGTTTTGCACCTTGTGAGGTATACCCATCATTTGAATTTTCTTGTTTTGTCCATACTTGCTATTTAGTGATTTATAATTTCCATTCAACCTTAGAGTTCATCCAAATTCTACGACAGCACATCTTCAGTAGTTTCAATTACTACAGATGTTACAAGTACATGTAAGTCTATATTTTGTCATCTATAGTGGAACATCTAGTACTGGCCTTATCAGATATGTACTGACATAAATTTATGTTGAGTTTTTCATCTAAGATGGGAATCGTGTGTAAACCAAATTTTTGTTGAGCATGTTGGTGTTGATCTTGTCTGACATATGAGTTTTTCATCTTCAATGTAAATCAGTTTTCTAACATGCATTTGGCTATATGCATGCATACCATGTGTATATTGGTCCAAAATTTGGATCTGATATGGACCTGCTGTTTCCAGTGGTAGTTTTGCCATTTAGCATATGGTCATTGCTACACAACCCCTTACTAAAGCAATTAGGTTAATTGCCATAGAAAATCAATGCATTATAATCTATTAACCCTTTAAGTGGCATTGCACTTTCAGAATTACTACCCTACTTTATTAATTGTACTCCAGTCTAATGCCAGACAGTTTTACTTGTCAAGGGGGGACTTGCCACTCAGTGATTTAATCAAACTATCTGCCCATGCATCTTTTAAAAGCCTTTAGGTGGCAATGCACCGTGTCACTGATGCAACCTACTTTGTTATTTCACCTTGACGTACTACGTCTAATGCCAGATGATTTTACTTGTCAAGGGAATGCCAGCTGCGGGCTGCTGCCACTCAAATGGGTTAATATTATTGTCTAATATTGAAAGTGTTTTAATATTAAACAGCAGAAGGCAATCACAGAGATCTGGTTATACCTTCTGAATATCATGTATATATGCACACACCTGATGAAAGACTAAGTCATTATGATAATGACATTAAGGTAAAAGAATTAAAACATCACAGTGTTTGAACGAAAAATAACCTCTTACCACCAGTTCTTAAAAAGAGAGGAGGTTTGTTCCACCATTAAACAACACCCACCACCACCGGCAGTAACTCTAAAAATCAGCATAATTTATAGTCAACAATTATATATATATATAAAACAACATGGAGAAACAACATAAACATTAACAACAGCATCCTAAGGGAGTATGGGTCACCACTGATGTATATAATATTGTCCGGTTATTCAATTGGTTGATTATAGAATTTTCTAAAGATTGAGTCACAAAGACTGGTTGGGTTTATCCCCATATGTTATCACATATACTTCTCAAATTCAGTAATAATTCATGAGTAATTCAGCCAATGATAATCACCTATTTGATCACAAGATGCCATTTGGATACTTGATGAAAGTTACTAGTGTTTTCATCAAATATCTTAATTACGCATGCAAAATTACTTGAATAGAATTCCTAGTCACGTTATGCTTGGTTAAGAATTCTATTCAAATCAGCAAACGAAAACATTCTGTTACGTCTCAATTCATTTGAGAAGCCATATAAACAACTCGAGCTCGTGTCTCACCGGGACATCCAAACACTCGAAAACAATGTATGAAAACACTCGCGCTTCGAGCTCGTGTTCTCATACATTGTTTTCTCGTGTTTGGATATCCCGGTGAAACACTCGCTCTCGTTGTTCATATATTACATAATGCATGTACGCTCCGCGTTCCTATTTGTTCAGATTTTTTCCAAGGTCTTGAATTTCTTTGTGCATCTTCATGACAATAATGTGTCATGTATACATCCCTATTATTTTTTAGAATACTTAGTAAACAATTCACGAAAATATTCTAGATAGAAAGCTACTGTTTTATGAATCAATATTTTAGATCACAAGCTCCAAACGAAAAGCCGAGAGAGACCTTGAATCAGATCTGAGTGAATCACCACTGGACAGTAAAGGTGTGAGCAAATTGCGACAAAATACAATGTCAGTGAAAAAGTGAAGTGACCCATTAATTTCACTAACATAATGTACAGTACATATATTGTAGTATAAGTGTTTTCAAACAAGTCGCTACTTGTGTGTCTGAACATTTTGGCTTCAATTTATGGAGGTTGAAGAGTATGTAACCTGTAACCTGAAATTTGATGTCGTAGTTGTAATATAGGAGTCATTCTATGCAGAAGTGTAATATATTTTTATAGTAAAAAACCTCATCTTGACCAACTTTTCAACTCACAAAGTCACTGGATATGATGTCATTAGATAATTGTAGCAGTAAAAAACAAAGGCAAACTATTCTTCCAATTTCATCTATAAATGACATATCCGGAAACGTTGATAGTGAAAAAGTTGATCAAGATGATCAGTAAGTTTTTTGCAATAAAGATATATAATATATTAATTTCAAAAACTCATTAATAATTCATGAAGCAATTATCCAATTTTGAGTAAGAAATTAGTCACGTGCATACGTCTTTATACCAGCTAAAGAACACTTTAACAAAAGACCATTGTTATGCAAACTATATAAAGATTTTTATATAAAGATTTTTATATAAAGATTTGACTTATTACGCAAACGTTTTTGAAGCCATTTAAAAACTCGCAGGTCGTGTTTTATTAGGTCTAAAGCCACTCGCGCTGCGCGTTCGTGGCTTTAAACCTAATAAAACACTCCTGCTCGTTTTTTTAAATAGTACATTACATTTCATATTTAAGGAAACTGAGAAACAGCATATTTATATTTTTTTTTAGAAACTATTTCAGGTAATCTAAAGTCGGAATTGGAACTATTGGCAGAGAAAAGAGATTACAAAAGGAGAAGACAATCCTACCGCGCAAAGAATGTTCATATTACCAAACGAACTCCAATAGAGGTATGGAAGTCGTAGTTACACTCAGACACTCATATTGAGGGACGAGTAAGGTGTCTAGCTCAGTTGGATTGAGCGCTACACCGGAATCGCAGAGGCACAGGTTCGATTCCTGCCTTTTGACCTATGGTTGCATTTTTTGCAACTGCTCAAAATGTACTGATAAAATTTACACCCAAAAATTTCCATCTACAAAATACTCCAAGATTAGGTTAATCGAGTAAGACACCCAAAAATTATTGCGGGGGGGGGGGGGGTTGTCCCTTTCCCCCTCCCTCCCCAAGTGTCCGTCACTAGTTGTACTGTCTTTCAATTTGCTTGCATGTTACTACTGTACCTAACAGTCAACATTTCTGCATATGAAGATCCATTTCTCTCTTTCGTTTTAGATCACACGCGAGATTATTAACAACAGAATGGAGGAACTTCAGAATGTTTACGAAGAAACTAAAAAGGCCCCATTGCCCTCAAAGGATAATGATGAAAAATAAATTCCTAGACTGCGAAAACTGGATGATGTAAAGCTAGAGTTTTACACATTACAACTTTATAGTAATAAGTAGGACCTCTTAACACTGTAAACAGGACGAAAATATTTTGTTAAAATATATGAAGCTTGCTTATCACAAATTACGCAGTCACATTTCATCAATCTGACCACAGAGCACAGGCAGGGTAAGTTATCCCAACCTACGCTGTTAATCCCTGTGGGAGGAAATTGAAGTGCTCGGACTTTCGGTAGAGCGTTGACCGACCCTTTTTCACATAAATGCCACGAGTTTGCAGTGAGACTCGAACTTTCTCTGAGGATTGTACCACCGCGATGCCCCATTGATAATGATATACAGGGTGTTAAAAAAAAACTGAACAGATTTGAAATTGCTCTCAATTTCGCAAAACAGCTATTAGTATCCAGTTTTTGATGTATATACTGTAGCTTCTTTGGGTACTTATAATGTAGAATAATGAAAAAATTTCTCGAACTCAAATTTTGTGAACCAGGGGTGTGTTTTTTCCAACAGACTAAAGATGGCTTGCGCACGAAATTTAAAAGCTTTAATCATATTTTGAGTTAATAGACGAAAAATTTGCTGAGTTTTTAATTACTGTACAAAATTTCAGACAATTTGCTTTAGTTTAAGCCACTCGACTATTCGCGCAAACTTACATTTTTTTCTAAAAATTAGCTATTTGCATGCTTAATTATGCCTTTGCCTAATTTGCATATGTCAGCAATATGCAAATTAAGTAAAGGCATTAATTAAACATGCGAAAGGCTGATTTTTTAGGAAAAAATGAATAGTTAAAGGAAACTAAAGCAAATTGTCTGAAATTTTGTACAGTAATTAAAAACCCAACAAATTTCCCATCTATTAACTCAAAATATGATTAAAGCTTTTAAATTTCGTGCGCAAGCCATTTTTAGTTTGTTGGAAAAGACACACCACCCTGGTTCACAAAATTTGAGTTCGAGAATCTTTTTTCATTATTCTACATTATAAGTGCCCAAGGAAGCTACATACATCAAAAACTGGACACTAATAACTGTTTTGCGAAATTGAGAGCAAATTCATATCTGTTCAGTTTTTTTTATACACCCTGTATAGAGAATAATACATGGGTGCACGGAAATACCAGATTTATTTCGAATATCTCGCGAGTGAGCGCAGCGAACGAGTGAGATAATAGAGAGGTTAAGATACCCCGATTCCGGTTTACGGGTACGCGTGATATACACGTACCCGTACCCGTAAATCGGGGAATAATTTGTAACTTAAGAAATCCAAGATATTCCGGCGTGAGAAAACCGATCAGAGAATGGCAACTTTCGCTGTTGAGGTTCGCCATAAATTGTTGAATACTTTGACCAGCATATGTGCATTATTTATTTGGGTAAGATGTTAAAAATTTGTACTATTTAAACGGCCCAAAAATAGTAAACAGTAAACACCCGTACCCGTTTGTCGTTTACGTGTAGACCTTGGTTTACCGCGGGGAAACGGGTAGAAATTACGGGTAAAATTGCTGACATCAGCAAAAATTGGTAAACAAAATGGCGATACTCGTACCCGTAAACCGGAACCAGGGTATCTTAACCTCTCTATTATGTTGAACACGAGAAATAAATCTGAGAGCCGCTACGCAGGCTGAATAAATCTGGTATTTCCAAACATCCATGTATTTTTCTGTTTATAGAAAAGAAAGGACAGTCTTTGAAAAGCGATAATTCGTACAGAAAAGCGATAATTGAAAAGCAATAATTTTCACATGTGAAATTATTATG
>CACRXK020000158.1:0-31297 GCA_902702795.2 Paramuricea clavata | reverse complement strand
AATTTCTAGATCTTCTTCCGATGCAGAATCATGGTTGGCCATTTTGAATTAAATAAATAACAATTTCTCGCTTTTTTCTCCACACGTCAGTCTCGTGAGTTGCGTGGCTTCCACGATTTTAAATATCCACCGCTGTACCGGTGAATACGAGGTGGGCGCTGGTCAAAAGGACTGCAGAAATTAATATCCACCGCTCTACCGGTGAATACGATGTGGGCGCTGGTCAAAAGGACGGCAGAAACTAATATCTACGAGTAGATGTTGGAATACGACGATATATTTCATCCTCACGTGGGCAAAATGGAGCATTTTAATTGGACGTTTTGAATTTGAGGTATAATATTTTATAATAGATGTTTCATGAGACCGGTGTCCTTAGGAGATATAGCCCCCTCCCCATCGGAAATTTAGCGCCCTCGAAAACATAGTTAGTTTATCGCTATAAGCTCGGAAATCGTGAAACTTCTTCTAAAACGAGGATCCTAAATGTGTTTGTCAGTATTTATAGTTAATTTGCATAATTAATTATTTGTGTCGAAATTCTTCATTGCGGCCAAGAGCTAAAAGTTTGAAGGAAAGCGTAGTAATAATGTGCTGGTGCAGTCATGCCAGACACACCACACATGGGTATCTGTAGAGGACAACGTTAATGCATAATGACTTAGATTTAAGCTAAGAACACGAAACGATATGTAGAGATAGGAATTTCTAAGATAATACAAGTTATTTAGATCTATAAATTCAGTCACATAGTATAAAATTAGTCAGAATAACAACCGCACTTTAGCAAACGATTGTCTAATTGTTAATTTGAATGCGTCTTAAGTATTAGTAAAAATCGTATCATTTGAAGTATTATAAACTCTTTTCGTTTCCATGGCTTAATGATACAGCCATTATTTACTAACGTTGTCTTCTACAAAGCTGGTCAAAACCAAACGCGAAAAGTACGCTAAACTTTTAGCTCTTGGCCTAATTCTCATCAGTATTGCAATTCGATGCGGAGAAATTTGACACAAAAAAATTACGCAAAATAACTATAAATGTTGAAAAAATTTCTAGAAAATTGGTTTTAGTAGAAGCTTCACGATTTCCGAGCCTAAAGGGGGGCCAAATTTCCGGGGAAATTTAGCCCGGCAGGGACCAAATTTTCGGGGGGAGGGGGCAAATTTCCTGTGACACCGGGACGAAAAATTGCTCGGACCGTTCTGAAGTCACCCGCTCACTGGACCGAACCGACTATATTTGGAGCGGGATGTATGTAAACACAAATACATTTCAGACCGATCTTGGCTGTGCTGTTGGCTTCGGAACGATGCATGCTCACAGAAGCATTGTAAAAAGGAAAATGGTGGGCAAGGGAATAAATTGTTTTATTCATATCGGTCTCATGTGAACATACCGAATATTTCGATGTTCATCCCGGTCTAATGAATCAATGTTATTGCCTATTGGCATGAACAGAATAGGAAGGTATAGCAGAAGTGTAACTCAAGCAAGTATTTGTCCGCGTTTTTACAAGCAATTCTTCATCAATCACGCCATCCTGGCTAGTACAACCGGCAGTACTTTGTACCTACCAAAACCTGATAAAAACTTCCGGTTGTACTAGCCAGGATGGCGTGAGCGAGTTAAAATTTTCGTGGACGTAAAACAATAAAGGAACCGACTCAGGTTACACTTCTGCTGTACCTTCCTATTCTGTGCTATTGGTGTGTTCGTTTGAAAGAAGACCAGATTTGATGACAGTTGCAACAATCGCTCGCATTTCAACGCCAACTGTCATCAACTCTCAAGCACTCATCAACTTAACAACTTTGAGGTAGTTGGACGAGAATCGACCAGAGTTTTTGCCACGCGTGCGGTAACTATCAACTGTCATGCAACTCTGTTTCTCGTTTGACCAGGAAATGAGAATGAAAATTCATAGACCAGGGATTTATTTCAGTATAACCTCATGCAAACTACCATACCTTGTGTGAATGAAGGGGCCAAGACAAGAAGGCAGGCCAAAATAAAGCTTATTCTAAATATCTTCCTTTTTTGGCTTTTTGGAATCTGTAGTTAAAAAATTCAATACGTTTATGTATATAAAGTCATGCATTAATTAGCAAATATAATATTTCAAATAGTCTTCATATTTCTCATATATTTTAAATTTTGTCTCCTCGCGGGGCAGAAATTTGATCTGAATTTCTGTCCGCGAATTTTCAAGAAAATACTACAACTTGACCAATCTTAAGCCTGGTTTCCATATGGTCGTAAAAATACAGTCACGATCTTTCTCAACGGCCAGTTTATAATAGTTTATATCTGTAAACCACATATAAATCATAAGTATTCTCTAGTTCTAATCACTCCGCGTATTTTCAGTTCTAAAATGTTGTATTTCGGCTGATGAGAAAGATCGCGACTCAATCTTTAGTACGAGTCTTACGACCATATGGAAACTGACCAGGCTTTATAGAAATTCTATTTTTGATCAAATTAATGCATTCATTTCAACTTAAGTGTACCGAGTCTGAGCTCAAGCTTCACACACAAGAACACAATTTAGTACTGTAAACACTATAGAGGCCCACCAAGGGTGTAACCCAGGTCGCTTGTCATTCATTTTGTAGCTGCTTTGTCGCATGTTTTATTGTAATAAATGTCGCTGTCACATTTGACCCATAACACAACTCGCAATTTGTCGCTTTTTTTTAGCAAGAAGCTATCGTGTGTCGCTCTTTTTTAGTTAGTCTGTCGCCTCTTTTTAAGGAATGTCGCCTGTCGGTCATAACCCCTTGGAGGGCCTCAATATAAGATGACAAAAAGTCTATTAAATGATCCTCTATACACGCGTAAGAACGAACAACCCGTTCCCGGTCGATATAGACAGGCTTGAACAAGATTGTGCTGCACCTGCTGGTTGTGTTGTAACAACATTGTTCACAACTTGTTCTTAGGGGGCAGCACAACCTTGTTCAAGCCTGTCAATACCAACCACAAACAGATTGTTCGTTTTTACGCGTGTAGAATTGCTCATCTGTACACATCTTATAAATTACCTGCATGTCTACTGAAAGATGGTAAACATTAACAGAACCACTATCGGAACACACAAAACAGCATCCAATTCAAATAATCTGATAACGGTGCTTCTGAGTTGGCGACTAAGTCATGCCATAGCCTATCAGTTCGAAAGGGAGATGGCTGTGAAACTCATTAGAATGACAAACACTGACAATATAACAAGGGTTGTCAGATTGCTGAATAAATAAGCCGGAAACTAAATGGCACAACGCACAAACAGTCACGTTCCTAAGCTATATTTGTTTTCGGTATTGGAGGGATTTCGACGGCAGAGTTTCTGCTGTTGAGCTTGATTTTTCCCGAGAAAGATAATCTCTTTCTCAACAGGTCCCAGTCGCGTCATCCTCGAGAGGTTGACGGCTCATATTTTCATATCTTCGGTCAGTGCATGCTATCACAGAAATACCACCATTCAAGATCAACTAATTCCTCACGATAGTTGTAGTCATTATTACCATTGTAGCGATTTATTGGCCTTTGAAAGTCAAACGAGATCGTATACTATCAAATTACGCAACTGAACAAAAATATAGACTATAGCCAAACCTTTCGCCGAAAATACTTCGGCCCCTTCGAACATATCGTCTTTGTAAGAGTCTTGTTCGAATCTCCATCAGAAACACTATTTAGAGTGTTATTTGCAAGCCTGTATCTTCAAATTTGCATCTTTTATCACGGTATTTCCATTTCTTGTCCGACTGTGAGCTCGAATCATAAAATAAAGATCCATATAGAAGGGCCTACGTCGGAAGCTTTGAAGTTTCTGTCCTCGCGCATGTCGCATTACGCATGTTGGCCGCCATTTTCCTAGTCAGTCAATGACATTTTCTGGCCAATAAACACGCTGTACGTACTGGCTGGCTGCCCCGCCTTCTGGCCAGTAAACTGCATATTTTTGCATATTTTTGCATAAAAAAACGAGGACACGTTGCACCGCTGAGTGGCCCTTCTGTTACTGATCTTTATTCTGTGCTCGAAATGAAATAACAGAAATATTCCCAACCGGAAATACGACTTAAAAACGTCAAAACAATGCGACGTTTGTGTCGTAAGAAATGGTTCTACCGGTCATACGGTAGAGCACCTAGTCCCCAGACCTTTACCGGCGCGGCCTGAAAAACACTCGTTGTCGTGTTTTATCAGACATAAAACGCTCGGCTGCGCACATAAAACACTCTTACTCGTGTTTTAAATGGTACGTATATCAATACGGAAAAAATGTTTTATATTTGTTTTATAATATTGCATGCACAAAGAAATATAAAGAAAGTAATTTTCCGAAGTTTCCGTGTTGACATTGATTTCTACATAGTTATTAACTATGATTTATATCAACACGGCTCTTAGCCAATCAGCGTTCAGAATTGACCATTTGCGTAATAGACTAAATTTTGATCTAAATAAGTCTAGACAAAAATTTCATCACAGCTTGACAGAGGTTAGCACAATTTTCCATCCAGCAAACTGACCTGACGTCATTTTTGGAAGATGGAAGAGATGTTAAATGGCTATGTAACTAAGCCAAACCCTACCCCAACTCTAACCCCTTACCCTAACCTCAACCCTAACCCTAACCCTAACCCTAACCAAATTAATAAAAAAATCCAAAAAGAAACGACTTTACAAAATCGATAGGGCGGTTTGCTGGATGGAAAAAAGTGCTAACCCTTGAAAGAGCATCACAAAATTAGTAATATTCCAAAGTTTCGTTGCGAAATGTTGTAAAATGCGGAAAATATACCCTTGCGAATTCCCCAAATGGTATTGGGCTGTCAATTTCCCGTTTGTAATCTAAAATGACTGAAAATTGCATACTTCGCAAGGCTATATATATTTTCCGCATTTTACAACATTTCGCAACAAAACTTTGGAATATTACTAATTTTGTGATGCTTTTTCAAGCTGTGATGAAATTTTTGTTGAGATCAAAATTTAGTTGTCATGTTGACAATTTGTTCTTAAGGTTCAGCAGAACCTTGTTCAAGCCTGTCGAATTACCTGCATGTTTACTGTAAGATGGTGAACATCAACAGGACCACTATCGGAACACACAAAACAGTATCCAATTCAAATAATCTGACAACGCGGTGTTTCTGAAAAGTACGAAGTATGTTCGGCTTCTCATCCAGGCTTAAGTACTCCTTAGAATTGTCAAGTTTACTTGACATTTGCATTGACGTCGCATTAACGGGGGGTCAAACGAGAATGGGAGTTGAGAAGAGAGAGTTTGCATGAGAAACGAGAACAAGAGTTGCATGAGAGTCAGCGAATACTCTCATCAACTCTCATTAAATATTGAACCAGTACTAAATTGATGTGAGTGCATGAGAGTCGATGCAACTCTTGTTCTCGTTTGCCTGGAGCATGAGAGTTGAGAAAACTCTCATGCAAACTCTCGCTTCTCAACTCTCATTAACTCTCATGCAACTCTTGCTCTCGTTTGACTGGAGCATGAGAGTTGAGAAAACTCTCATGCAAACTCTCGCTTCTCAACTCTCATTAACTCTCATGCAACTCTTGCTCTCGTTTGACTAGAGCATGAGAGTTGAGAAAACTCTCATGCAATCTCCCGGTTCTCATGCAAACTCTCGCTTTTCAACTCTCATTAATTCTCATGCAACTCTTGTTCTCGTTTGACTGAAACATAAGAGTTGAGAAAACTCTCATGCAAACTCTCGAACTCTCATTAACTCTCATGCAACTCTTGTTCTCGTTTGACTGGAACATAAGAGTTGAGAAAACTCTCATGCAAACTCTCATTAACTCTCATGCAACTCTTGTTCTCGTTTGACTGGAACATAAGAGTTGAGAAAACTCTCATGCAAACTCTCATTAACTCTCATGCAACTCTTGTTCTCGTTTGACTGGAACATAAGAGTTGAGAAAACTCTCATGCAAACTCTCATTAACTCTCATGCAAACTCTTGTTCTCGTTTGACTGGAGCCATGCAAATTACTCTCAGAAAACTCTCATGCAAACTCTCATTAACTCTCATGCAAACTCTTGTTCTCGTTTGACTGGAGCCATGCAAATTACTCTCGCTTCTCAACCGCTCATTCACGTTTGATAAGGGCTTCATTTTGAAAACACTATGTAATTATTACATGTGATGTCACCACTTTTTTTGCAACCGGACAATGCAGTCTGACATTAATTTACAACATAATTGTCGACCCCATGTTTGCCGCATTCTTCTGCAAACAACACAGGCTGATTAAGGCCTTTCATCTTTCCAATTTAACCGAGGCCTGTTTACACATGTTTCGCCTCATAATACCCCCCCAACAAACTTCTAGTTGTAGAAATGTTTTTACGGTTAGCAACACTCTAGTGGTGGCGCCGTTACTGCCCAGTTCCGTGGCAGTCCATTGGATTGGCGGGTACACAACATGCGCTGTAACGGGAGTGATTTCAGCGACATTCCTAGGATGGTCAGTGCTATGAATGCTTATCTTATGCTTCTATCGTTATCTGGCGATATGTAAACCGTTCTACTACCGAACAAGGCTCACACCTAAACGTACCAAGGTGATAATGAGCCTAGCTTTTCTATGGAGTTCAGTACATTTAAGCCTTCCCCTGTTTGGGCTCGGACGATTTCGTGTTCACACAAAAGGCTGTTACTGTTCAATCGATCTCGTGACCGAGGATTCCACTGATGAGTCTGATCTTTTAGTGCATACCTAATTTTAGTGTGCAGTGCATGATAACCAATTTGTGCAGTGATAAAAGTAAAATGTGCAGTGATAAAATTTGCTTTGATAAGTTGTTATAATTAACACACGAAAATGAGACAATGAGCAGAAAAACTGAACTAATCCGGCGAAACATTTTGAATGAGAATGATTTAATTGAAATTGAAATGATGACTGCCAAATTATCGAACGTCTGCACTAATAACATATAGTACTTATCGTTCATCAGATGAACAAAGTCTCTCACCAAAGATCTCTTTATGAGTTTGGAAGATGGAGTGAATGATACTTAAGATTTTGTAATTACTGTATAATTTTCAGAATTCTATAGAATGTTCCCGCGCATTGCAGGAGAATAGGAGATGCCCTTTTATAGTGCCTAGATTACAAAATCGTCTGTGGGTGCATGTCCCTGGAACTCCTCTAGAGGTTTGTCACGCCTAAGCCCGTCATTTGCAAAGACGAAAATATTTCTTTTCTTCAGTCATGTTATTATGAAACTAAGCTGTCATAGATAGTCGTAACTGCAGGTGCTGTCAAGGCCGCCAAGAGGGGTGCAATTTGCCTGGGACTCCAGTTAAAGGGGGGCCCAAATAAAGAATTGCAGTGAAACATACATGGATATAACTGTCAACTAGACTTCCAGAATGCAGGATTTGGCTATTTCTAGGATTTCAAAATTTTTCCGGGGGACGATGCCCCCGAACCACCTAATCACAGCGTTAAAACATGGTATCACGAGAGCCCCCAAGTCAAAGTTTGTCCTGGGCCCCCAAATTTCCCTGAGTGCTGTGCAGTGTATGTTCGTTTTGGCATTTTTGAATATGAATTGTAGCCTGCTTTGTTGTTACACATTATTGTAAGGGTGTGTTCAGAAATGTTCAGGGAGTGCTTCTGCTCGGCTAAACTTTGCACCAAAATGTGCAGTGATAAAAAATTCTTAAAATTAGGTATATGTTTTAGTGGTCTATTTTATTATAGCCGAAGGTATTTTGTATACGCTTGTTTTGGGGTATCTTTACATGACTGTTCGTAAAGTTGTGAACACTGAGAGGCGGGCGTCGATGCAATTGTCGCCCGAGCAGTCCCAATGGGCGAACGTCGGTATAAATAAATATATGATGATGTATCGAGTATAAATAAAGTTTAGATTTCTTCCTGTAGTAACAATGGATCAGTAGGAGATGAGCCTAACTGGACTCCTAAAGGTGAACAGTTTAGAACTGATAGAGATTACAAACAGGAGGTGAACTTACTTCCAGTCACAGATAGCGTCAAATGTAAATTCCTTTGGGGTTCTCCTTGTTTCTGAGAATTCTTTAGTGAAACATTTTGTGTCCATTTCATCCACTCTAAGATAAAGTACAACCATGCAATTAATTAACCTAATAGTAGTCGACCTTTCTCATAATGACATCAAACGTGGATACTCACTGGCCTGGCTCCCACTTTTTCCCATAAAGACAATGTTACATGGAATAATACTTAACAACAATTATTTGCAATGCATTTGCATTATATTTCCAAGCTATATTCAAATTCATGTATCATCATTTGCATTGCAAATTGTCGCTAAAAATTGCAAAGTTTGAATGCAAATTTCTATACATTCAGCAGTCGCAAAAATGCAACTATAGGCGCCCTCGCAGAAATGTGCAACACTCTAACCAACTGAGCTACAGAGTCGATATTAGGGATGAGCCGATCAACAAAAATCAAATTTACCGATCCTATAAGTTCCGACCTAATAGTACCATCCGATCGGCCGATTTATCGGCGGTTACCGATATTTGTTAACAAGTATTCTCAACACTCGAAATTGGGACAAAATGCTAGCAAAACATATAACAACAGGAAATGTCATATGTGATAGTTGAATTTACTTAATTAATTTAGCAATCAATTTATTTCGGAAAAATATCCTTTCTTTTGTGGAAGAGAAAGAAAAGAAAATGTTAAATATTTCGGCCCAAATGTGGTAGCAATTTCCGCACGCAATACAAAAGTATACAAAATTTGCGAAGTTTCCAAGGCTCATATATATTTTCCTCATTTTACAACATTTCGCAACCAAACTTTGTAATTTTACTAATTTTAGTAACGACCCCGGTTTCACCACTATATATGCGAGTGTTATAATATACCAAAGAAATTATTGCGAAAGAGCTAATAGAGCTAATAGAGTTTGATATTCATAAACGATCTTCCCGACATATTACCTGACGAGACTTTGGCAGCTTTGTATGCAGACGACACCAAACTGTACAAGTCCATCACATCAGTAGGTGACTGTGAAAGTTTGCAGCAAGCTTTAACAGACCTTGACTGCTGGAGCCGTGACAACAACCTCAATTTTAACGAGTCGAAGTGTAAGGTGTTGACAATTACAAGGAAAAAAACCCCGCTGACGTACGCATATCACATGGGCTCAAAGGAACTTACTCGTGTGAATAAGGAAAAAGATCTTGGTGTCTTCATAAATTACAACCTCTCATGGGACGATCATGTTCATACCATCACCGCCAAAGGGAACAAGATGCTTGGCATGCTGAAAAGAACTTGCCCTCTACTGACTAACACCGCAGTGAGGCGGACGCTGTACTTGTCACTCGTGAAGTCCCAGATAAGTTACGCCACCGAAGTCTGGTCTCCTACCATCAAAATGAGATCCACAGTGGAACGTGTACAAAGGAGAGCCACCTCTTGGATACTGCAAGCCAAGCGCGGAGAAATTGCATATAAGCAGCGGCTGATAACCCTTGGCTTATTACCCCTGTGCTACGAGAGAGAAATAAAAGACTTAGTGTTCTTTTTTAAGGCACTGTATGGACATATTGATCTTGACGTGCATAGTTTCGTTTCATTTGTCAACAATGGCAGAACACGACTTAGTCGAAATCCTTCTCTCACACTCAAAATTCCTTTCTGTAAATCCAAAACATTTCAATCCTCATATTTCAACCGGCTTGTCAAGTTATGGAACCACGTCTGCAAAATTCTTCCCTCTACCACCTTTGCCAGCCTCTCCATCTTCAAAAGATCTCTTAAAGCCACTTACGCTAACTTGGTTACGGCAACATTTGACGTGGACATGCCATGCACCTGGACACTGGTGCGGGACTGCCCCTGCCACAGATCTTAAGTAGTTTTAATAGACGGTTCCTCTTATTGTGTTCACTGAATGCAACCATAACATTATGCTTGTGAGTTTGAAATTATTTTGCTAACACATCCGTGAAGCATTCAGGTGGTTGTGTTCATGGTGCATACTAATAGGGGGAAGCGGCTTTGATATATTTGTATTTTATGTATGTCTGTATTTATATGCTTGTGAGTTTGAAATTATTTTGCTAACACATCCGTGAAGCATTCAGGTGGTTGTGTTCATGGTGCATACTAATAGGGGGAAGCGGCTTTTATATATTTGTATTTTATGTATGTGTGTATTTATATTTATGTACGTATTCGCTGCTTCGGGGTTTGCACCTTGCATGGGACTTCGCGTCTCGTTTGTGCTTATGCCATTTGAGTTCATATTAATTATACATAATATTAATTATATATAATTATATATAATATTAATTATATAATGTAATGTTCTCAATAAATATATTTGAAATGAGAGCTTAATAACGGTTTACCTACAGGAAACGGATAGTGAGAATAAATTAAAATGTGAGATAATATCACTCCAGTCAATGTAAGGAATCCGTTATACAAATTTGCGCTACTGTATATACCAACCTGTCGAATTCGTAGCATTATATTGTGCATGAAAAGTAAAAATATTTTTAGTTTGACCTGCGATATGATAGACGCTAATATTCGTTCAACTTCAATCATAAACCTATTAGGGATTGCTATAGACGATGAATTAAAGTTTGTGAAACACATTAGAGATATATGTAGTAAGGGAGGGAAAAAGGTGGGGATACTTATGAGGTTTAGGAACTTGATACCGACTGAAGCCAAATTAAGAATCTTTAAAGCTTTTATACTACCCCAAATAACCTACTGTCACATAGTATGGCATCACTGTTTGTCATCAGACAGAAGGAAAATAGAGCGATTACAAGAGCGAGCACTTAGGGCCATATATTGTGATAGGAGTAGCTCGTATAAAGATCTCTTAAGGAAAGGCAAACTTCCTACATTGTACAATCGTAGACTCCAGGACATAGCCATAGTTATGTATAAAGTGAACAATAATCTAGCACCCTCTGATGTATGTAATCTTTTCAAACACAACACCAGCAACTACAATCTTAGGAATGTAAGTGATTTCTCCATACCTAGATTTAACACGGTTACGTATGGGAAACACAGCTTGAGGTATATGGGCCCGTTCATTTGGTCAAAGATCCATAAGTCCATAAAAACGGCTATATCCTTAGATACGTTTAAAAGACACATACGGCAAATGGATATAGCCGACTTAATTTCCAATAGTTGTACTAATTGCTATTTATGCAACAATTAATCGACACTAATTATAGATATTTGTTATAATATATTTACTCTGTTTATATAGTTAATAGTAGTTAATATAGGTAGGTGTCCCCAATTAGTTTCTTTGTAAACTAGAATTTATTTGACACAATAATAAAGTTTTTGATTGATTTGATTTGATTGATTGATTGACCAGGGATTTATTTGCATAACCTCATGGAAACTACTATACCTTGTTTGAATGAAGGGGGACGAGTCGGGACCAGAACCGGAATGATATCATTATCTGGTATACGGCCATGTTAGAATTATTAACTTATTACAAATACAACTATACCAACCTGTCGAATTCGTAGCTTTATATTGTGCATGAAAAGTAAAAATATTTTTAGCCCTTCTTTCATAACTTCCAGAATTTGACACGATGTATAAACTATTTGTGGATGATAAAACCACAACTTCAGTGCTTGCATTTGAACCGCAATATGTGCCAAGCAATGGAGCAGCACCATTTGAACCATCATATATTCTTAGAAATGTATCATTACAACTTGGTATGGTCAGATCTTTAAAGCTCAATGAAATGATGTATGTTTCAGCAAGCGTGATTAACCAGGAACAATATTGCGAGCGTGGATCCATCTCACTAACTGCAGCCTTATGTGATCTAAATGAACCACTAAGACCAGTCATTGTACGGCGGCACTCTGAAATAGAAGTAAAGGATCTTAAAAATCAAAGCTAAAATCTAGGCAGTTTGCTTGTATCATTTATCGTAATCCATTAGTACTGTCCAGTAAAGTATGATCCAGTAATTGGAATGTTCCATACTTCCATCTTCTTTTCATTGTTTTGAAACTCCCACTGTTCTTTTGACTCAAATTTATTTCATAATTTCATAATCTCAGAACCAAAGAATTTCAACCTGGGTTGATACTAGACATTTATCTGGCTTAAATATAAGCTCTGTCCAAAAATGCATGCACAATGAATTCAGACAGTGTTTGAATTGTTAGCATATATCATAAAAGATTATTAAACAATTGAATACTTTGAAGTCAAGTGTACATTTTACATGTAAATCTTTCTTGTAAAAGATTCAAATGCAATTTTTTTCCTAATTGTGTAGAAAGCGTTATTTGAATGTTCAGTTGGTACAACGAACTGAGTTATATTAACGTACCTTCATAGTAACAATAGTATTTCTTATCTCCATCTGAAAACAAATGTTCCCCACCCTGGGCATCTCTATTCCTGTTATCTTCTGTATCAAACACAATATACTCCAAGTAACTAAATGCCCACTTCACCATCTGACATTTAGGAGTGTCAGTAGAGCTAGATGTTAATAAATAAAATGGTTGACTGACAGGCAGTTCAATTGAATCATACCAGTGACCATCAGTTTGACAACAATAATATATCAGGGTATTATAATCATATGAACCATCTGGTAGAAATCCTCCGTGACTATTTCCGTTGTCACTATCTTCATCATCCCATTCCACCCAGCCTGATGCCATATCTTTCGGACACGTTCCATTCTTGTAAATACAATATGAACCTGTCAAAACAAAAATACATTTCGAGGGGAAATCATTCAAAAAACGTATACAACATAAAGAAATCATTTTGATTAAAAAAACATCATTCTGTATATAGAGAAAAACCTTACCTTTAGGCCAAAACCTTGCTTGTATTCCAGTATTTTGTTTCATGCAGAATGTCCTATTTACATCTCTATTATCACCTTTTATTGTTATGACAGCCAGCATATGTGACCCACTAGATACTCTTGACCACTCACTGCTACTCTTATCGTCTTGCATATCCTGATATCTCCAGCCCTCACCCCACCCATTCTCCTTACCACCTGGACATCCTGATTTAGGTCTAGGAAGACCATAGCTACCTCTTGGCCATTCATCACCTGCAAACATTAGAGCATGGTTTTTGCAATACTACAGATTAAATTGGAACAATTTATATAAGTATATAAGTTGTCACATGAGATCGGAACAAGTCAAACTGGGACGATTTTATTTCGGTCAGAGTGTTACTAGTATAATCTTGAACTGTCTGGGTCAGTGTAGGCAATGTCAATAATATGAACAAGTTTTCGTTGGTAGTGATGCAACTACCTGAACAATATAAGGAGAATTTCGACGTTTCAAGCGAAGACCCTTAACTAGTAACTCCAGAGTCCAGGCGATATTATTTATAATAGATGTTTTCAGCGACTATCTTCAGACCAAGATGAATTTGGAGCGGGATGTATGTAAACACAAATACATTTCAGACCAGCCTTGGCTGTGCTCCTGGCTTTAGAACAAAATACATGCTCACAAAAGCACTGTAAAAAGGAAGATGGCTGGGAGGGAATAAATTGAAAGATTTGTGATATTCATATCGATTATCGGTCTCACGTGAACATACTGAAAATTTCGATTTTCAATCCGGTCTCATGAATCAGTGTTATTGGTGTGTTCGTTTGAAAGAAGACAAGATTTGATGAAAGTTGCAACAATCGCTCGTATTTCAACGCCAGCTATCATCAACTGTCAGCCAAGCACTCTTATTTATAACTTGAACAACTTTGAGGTAGTTGTATGATAGTCGACAAGAATTTTTGCCACGCGTGCGGTAACTGCACTAGCCTGCTCGCAGACGTTGTATTTCTCACGCCAAGCGACGAAAAAGCAACGTCTGCGAGCAGGTTAGGTAACTATCAACTGCCATGCAACTCTGTTTCTCGTTCGACCAGCGAATGAGAATGAAAATTCATAGACCAGGGATTTATTTGCATAACCCTCATGCAAGCTACCATACCTTGTGTGAATGAAGGGGCCAAGCCAAGAAGTCAGGTAAAAAATAGAGCGAATTCTAAATATCCCTAGCGAGATCTCTGAAATTTCCCATATAAAGGCGACAGGGAGGGGTTGTAGGGCGAAGTAACTGAATCCAGAATCCACACAGTAGGATATGGAGTCCAGTTTGATGATAGAATCCGGAATCCAGATAAAGGAATCCATTGACTTTTATGAGGATGCAATTCGCAATCCACAAGTAAAGATGAAGAATCTACCAGTCGGAATCTGGAATTCACGAGTCGGGATCCAGAATCCGAATAATATCATTATCTGGTATACGGCCAGGTTAACAACGTTAGAATTATTAATTTATTACCAATACAACTATACCAACCTGTCAAATTCGCACCATATTGTGCATGAAAAGCAAAAATATTTTTAGCACTTCCAGAATTTGACACGATGTATAAACTATTTGTGGATGATGAAACCACGATTTCTGTGCTCGCATTTGAACCGCAATATGTGCCAAGCAATGGAGCTGTGTTATTTGGACCATCATATATTCTTAGAAATGTATCATTGCAACTTGGTATGGTGAGCTCTTTAAAGCTCAATGACACGTTGTATGTTTCAGCAAACGTAATTAACCAGGAACAATATTGCGAGCGTGGATCCATCTCACTAACTGCAGCCTTATGTGATCTAAATGAACCACTAGGACCAGTCATTGTACGGCGGCAGTCTGGAATAGAATTAAAGGATCTTAAAAATCAAAGCTAAAATCTAGACAGCTTGCTTGTATCATTTATCGTAATATTAGTACTGTCCAGTAAAGTATGATCCAGTAATTGGAATGTTCCATACTTCCATCATCTTTTCATTATTTTGAAAATCCCACTGTTCTCCATGCCATCACTCATTGTTCTGACTCAAATTTATTTCATAATTTCATAATCTCAGAGCCAAAGAATTTCAACCTGGGTTATACTAGACAATTATCAGGCTTAAATATGAGCTCTGCCCAAAAATGCATGCACAATCAATTCAGACAGTGTTTAAATTGTTAGCATATATGTCATAAAAGATTATTAAACAGTTGAATACTTTGAAATGTACATTTTAAAACTTCCATCCTTAGCTATCGTACATGTTATATGATTCAAATGCAATTTTTTTCCTGATTGTAGAAAGCGTTATTTGAATGTTCAGTTTGCACAACGAACTGAGTTACATTAACTTACCTTCATAGTAACAATAATATTTCTTGTCTCCATCCAAAAACAAATGTTCCCCTCCCTGGTCATCTTTATTATTGTTATCTTCTGTATCAAACACAATATACTCCAAGTAACTAAATGCCCACTTCACCATCTGACATTTAGGAGTGTCAGTAGAGTTAGATGTTAATAAATAAAATGGTTGACTGACTGGCAGTTCAATTGAATCATACCAGTTACCATCAGTTTGACAACAATAAAATATCCTGGTATCTCTATCATATGAACCATCTGGTAGAGGGTCTCTTTTACTATTTGAGTGGTTATCATGATCTCCATCATCCCAGTGTACCCAGCCTGATGTCATACCTTTTGGACACGTTCCACTCTTGTAAATACAATATGAACCTGTCAAAACAAAAATACATTTTCGAGGGGAAATCATTCAAAAAACGTATACAACATAAATAAATCATTTTGATTTGAAAAAAAATCATTCTGATGGCATGAGGAATGGAGATATTATTATAAAATTATTCTGAAGGCATGAGAAATGGCATGCATGCATGCCTCATTCTGGTGGCATGAGAGTGGAGGTTCCCTTTTTCTTACAGTAACGACTGCAGTAAATATTTTGAGGCATTAGTTATGCAGGCCTTAAAATATCTTTCACAGGACCGTCTGACAAAATGTCCGGTGACATTGAGTTTGGGTCGGACATATGTCCGATGACCTTCAGTTCAGTTTTGACTCGGAAATAAGTCTGAATGACACGAATGAATGTGAGCACAATGTATTAATTCTGTACTGTAAATGTTGTGAAGAAAGTTAAATTTTGTTTCTTTCATACTTATTTCCAAGCTAAAATTAACTTGCTTTCCAGAACAGCAGTACTAAAAAAGACTTCGACAACTTAAGCCATTTTTCCACTTCACCATTTCGTTCGCCGCCCCGCGCTCGACTACGTTAAAACAACATTTCCAGTTCACCTTTTATACAATAGTACTCTGATTTTCCATTTAACATACAAGCCTCTAGTCCTGGGCTAGGGTACATTTTGATTTACGTTGGACAAAGCTACAGTTCGGTCGGACACAAATACACTCAGGTCGGACAAACAATAAACCTCAGTTTCACTTAGGTCGGACAGAATGTCCGGTGGTTTCCTCTCTACGTCGGACAATTTCACGAATGGGTCGGACAATGTCCGTGACCGACCGATATTTTAAGGCCTGCTTAGTTATGATGGTATTCTGTAAAGAACACTTAGAATAAGAATTGTGCCATCAAATCACAACCCAGGGTGGTCGGAAAGTTTCAATGACATTGTGTTTTCATTGTTTTGAAAATCCCATTGTTCTATTCTCCTCCATGCCATTCAGTCATCCAATTTGTATCGAAATGCCTCTTGCAGAATCCCTAGAGTTCATACTGTAACATATGCATGGCTGTTTCATAGGTATTCAGTGTATGCATATAGAAAACCTTACCTTTAGGCCAAAATCTTGTTTGTGTTCCATTATTTTGTTTCATGCAGAATGTCCTGTTTACATCTTTTTTATCTCCAACTAATGTGACATCCATATGTGACCCATTAGATACTCTTGATCGCTCACTGCTACTCTTATCACTGTCATCCAAATCCTGAAACCTCCATCCCTCACGCCACCCATTCTTCTGATCACCTGGACATCCTGATTTAGGTCTAGGAAGACCAAAACTAACACTTGGCCATTCATTACCTGAAAACATTAGAGCGTAGCAGAATAATTTATATTAGTATATAAATTGTAACATGAGACCTGGACAAGTCAAACCGGGACGATTTCATTGTGTCAATAATATAAACAAGCTTTCGTTTGTAGGGATGCAACTACCTGAAAAATATAAGGAGAATTTCGACGTTTCGAGCGAAGGCCCTTAACTAGTAACTCCAGACGATATTATTTATAATAAATGTTTTCATGAGACCTGGGCGAAAAATTGCTGAAACCGGTTTGAAGTCATCCCGCTCACTGGACCGAACCGACTATCTTCAGACCGAGATGAATTTGGAGCGGGATGAGTGTAAACACAAATACATTTCAGACCGGCCTTGGCTGTGCTCCTGGCTTTGGAACAAAATGCATGCTCACAAAAGCACTAGAAAAAGGAAAAAGGTGGGCGAATAAATTGAAAGATTTGTGATATTCATATCGGTCTCATGTGAACGTACTGAAAATTTCGATTTTCATTCTGGTCTCATGAATCAGTGTTATTGGTGTCTTCGTTTGAAAGAAGACGAGATTTGATGAGAGTTACAACAATCGCTCGCATTTCAACGCAAACTGTCATCAACTCTCAGCCAAGCACTCTTATTTAGAACTTAAACAACTTTGAGGTAGTTGGATGAGAGTCGACCAGAGTTTTTGTCTTTAGTTTTTGTATACAGTTTTGAATTTGTATTTTCTTGCCAATCTTGGGGATATACACGGTTAATTAAACTCAGTCTGTAAATTGTTATTTAATTCACAAAATACATCCGAGTGATAACACGATTGGCTTAAGGTTGTATCATCAGCAAAAAACATCAGCAATTGATCGAGTGAGTGAAGTCGGAACTGAACATTTATGAAAATTAGAAACAGTAACGGACCCACAACCGATCCTTGTGGCACGCCAAGTTCAAGAGGTGAAACTGTTGATTGTTGATCAACCAGAGCAACAGGGGCGGTTTCTGTGGGAAAATTACGTCAAAATCCAGACTGGAACTTATGTAGTAGGCCATTTGTCCTCAGGGGCTTATGTAAATTTAGCGTAATATATTTTTCAAAAACTTTAGAAGGACCGATATTGAACGGTACGTTTTATTTGAGTCATCAGAAAATTCCCAAGTACGCTTTACAAAGATGTTTTAATTTCTTAATCGATATTTAATATATGAGTATGTACCCTGTCAATATTCAGCTTATTATGTTCCATTTAATGCTAGGGCATTCAAATTCTAACAAAACATTATTTCAATAGTTTTGGGACACCCTGTAGTTTATCTCTTTTTTTTAATCTCAGTTAGTGCCATGTCCATTAGTGAACCACTTTGGCTGCATTCGTCTTTTCACTCACTTTGTTTTCAACGGCGCAAACGTTTCAAGACTGAATGTCATTAAAGCACTCACGACATCATTAGTAACATCGTGAAAAACAAAATCACTGAGCCTAACCACGGCACGAAACGTCTTTATAGCATGTAGACTAACGATAAAAATACTTCACTTGCTATCTACACAGTAAAAAAAAATGTACAACGTGGCCACGTAGCCACATCAACTCTATAGCAGACCTGCCAACCTCCAACAGCAACGAATCTGGAGATCTGATAAAAAATTTCTTGAGATTGATCTCTTATTTCTGGCAATAAAACACTGAAAATCTGGGGTAATTTTGGATAAGACAATTACTGTAATCATTGCCTGTCGATGCCTGATCTATGTTCTGTGACATAGCAATTTTTAATTACTGTCCTCCAAAATAAAACTTTAATTAACTCAACAGTTTACATAAAAATTCAACCTGCATGGTCTTAGTCTATACGAGTGTATCTTACTAATTCGGGATACTATTCCAATTTTTATCGCACACACCCCTGTTGAGGAACCTTGGAATTACAGAGGAAGGGGATGATTTTCAACCATGACCCGCATTTTCAACCTTGAAAATTCCTAGGAGGGGGTAAATTAAATCAAGTTCCTCAATGTGGGATGATGTCATTTAGGTTATTCAAAATGGCGGAGTACCAGTCTTAGACTGCTACTTAGTAACGAGTAACTAAATACTAATAGTGTTGGGGATTCTTTACCAATTAGAATTACCGTCAATGGCTAGTTTTATTTCACATCAATCACTCCCATTTTAAAGTCTAGTGGTGGTTAAAATTTCAAAATCGTGAATCCGTGAGATTTGAAAATATTTCCGTGAGTCCGTGAGATCGCCTGAATTCGTGAGTCGCACGGGAAATCCGTGAGAGTTGGCAGGTCTGCTATAGTTATGCCCATTTCTGTGTCACAGTTTCAAGATTCAATTTCTTATCTACCTTTAAATTTTTGTTGACATATACGAAACTATCCCTCCACCAAACTTTCGGCATCTATCTTTCCGATAAATTGAGTATCCTCAGTCCGGAATTTTACTGGTAAAACCATGTAAATCCCCGTCGGGTTTGGTCAAGGACATTCGTAGCTCTTCGAGTTTAATGTCTGTTGGCCTTTGTACATTCCAACTGAATGGCATAACGAAATACCTCGGCGAGAGTTTTTGCGGTAACTATATCAACTGTCATGCAACTCTGTTTCTCGTTTGACCAAGGAATGAAAATTCATAGAGCAGGGCTTTATTTGTATACCCTCATGCAAACTACCATACCTTGTGTGAACGAAGGGGCCAAGCCAAGAAGGCAGGTAAAAATAAAGCTTATTCTAAATATCTTCCTTTTTTGACTTTTTGTAATCTGTAATAGAAAGAAATTCAATACGTTTATATATAAAGCCATTAACAAATATAATATTTCAAATAATCTTCATATTACTCATATAATATATTAATATTTCAAAAAATCTCTAATGCATTTATTTCAACTGAAATGTACTGAGCTATAGAGAGCAAGCTTCATACATAAGAACGCAATTTAGTACTGTAAATTAATACTGCCATGAAGTCAACGGCAAATGCAGCCATTCTCAAATATGTTCTGCCTTCATTTCCACGCAATACGGGCCTGACAAATATATTCTCTTCGTGGAGTAAAATCCAAAACTCAAGGACTTGTCAAGATCTCCTGCGTATGTGTATGTCAATTATAGAACTTCCTGTATGGCTGTAGATATGTAGACTTCAGGTCAGAGAATGTAAATCTCGGCCGACTGAACAATCTCGACTTGCAAAACGCTTTTGATCGTCTCAGTAAATGTCTATACAGGCGTAAAAATGATATCGACAGCTTGAACAAGGTTGTTCAAGCTGTCGATATCATTTTTACAAGTTGTCAACAATGTTGTTATATTAAGGCCCCGTTTACACCACACCAAAACAAGTTGTCAACAATGTTGTTAGTGATGTACAACAATTTTCGAAGTTGTACCGAACAAACAAACAGCTAATCTAATTTACATATGCATCATGATGTGCTGATGCTTTGTCGTCAGTAAACGGGAGGCCAATGTGGACAAATATTCGTATGATTACGAATTTTTATGCGGACAAAAATTTGTCTGGTGCCGTGTAAATGGGGCCCAAGGCCTAAAATACACGTAGGAAATGTCTTAATTACCTTCATGTTTACTGTAAGATGATGATGAACCATTAACAGAACCACTATCGCAACACGCAAAACAGCGTCCAATTCAACCAATCCAAATAATACAACGGTGCTTCTGAAAAGTACGATTAAGTATGTTGAGTTGGCCGCTATTGAAGTCATGTCATTATTGCCTTTCGAAGCCGGAAGATGGCTATTGGAAGATGGCTATCGGAAACTCATTAGAATAACAATATAACCTGTTTCTATGTTTACAGTCATTATACACGAATATGGTCCTTCACCGTCACGTGTGTATTGTATTTTTGCCAAATCCACCAATAGCAATTTCCAATTTACACTATATTGTTCGAGTCACGGATAGGTAACTTTCCTAAAACATTGCTATTGGTTAGTTGGTAAAAATACCGATACGCATGTGACCTCTATATCTATTCTGTGACATGGCGGCGAAGAACCAGATACCCTGAGTCGGAACTAATACTGAGTAATACATACTTTTTTTTTCTGTGTTGGTGTAGTGTACTCAGGTGAATATGATATTTGTGGTGTTACTCTGAGTGTATATCCACAAGGTCGTAGGTTCGAATCCCACCGTGGCCGGGCATATTTTTCAAGCTCGCCCGGTGTGGATATACACTCAGAGTAACACCACAAATATAAATATATATAATACATGCTTGTATTTTGTTTCTTTCCAACACTGCCGCAGAAAATTAAATTTACCAGTCAGCGTCAAAATATTCTGAGGATGACTGTTCAATAAACCATAAAGGATGAAACGAGGATGAGCCGAGTAATTAGCAGTCACATATTGTTAGGGGGGTGTTTTCGAGTTCTAGATCAACAAAATAAATATTTCGAGTGACTTGAAATTTGCATTGACGTCGTATTATTCAATTAGACAGATTAAGATCGTGAAAATGGCGTGTTGTGCCTATGTATGGATTAGCCTCCTCCCCACGCAACTCTTTGACAAAAATCTAAATATTAAAAAAAAATTTAAAAATTGGCAAAAATGTGAATATTATAGGGTTACAGTGATCCCTAACAATCTTTAACTTTAAATTCGCTGTATGGACATGCCACGCCATTTTCGCGTCGTCTTTGACGTTCGCATCCTCGATCTAACAGACCGGACGCGATTTTGGCAACGCGATGCGAATTTTCAGTTTTCAGTGACTTATTTTTAAAGGTGATGTAAAGTCCGTAATGTAAACAAACGCTTTGTTTACATTTTGAACTCAGTGCTACAGTTGTAAAATATGATTAGATATATATTATACTGAATTTTTAACACTTTTCTGGTTCGTTATGCTTGTAAATGAATACAGACTAGAGATTCAATTCAAGAAAGTTCGGAAGGTGCGAAATATTAACAACAGAGAGGTTAAGATTTTGTCGTTTACGTGTAGACCTTGGTTTACCGCGGGGAAACGGGTAGAAATTACGGGTAAAATTGCTGACATCAGCAAAAATTGGTAAACAAAATGGCGATACTCGTACCCGTAAACCGGTACCGGGGTATCTTAACCTCTCTAACATTCCAGAGGTTGTTCCCCCACTGATGGAATGTTTTGATGCGCAGAATATATGCGCAGAACGGACTTTACCGCATCTTTAACTTCAATATTTTTCTATGTTTTTCAAATATTCGGAACCACTTAAAGGGATATATGGCAATAAAAATTGTCTTTAACATTGTCTTATTTGAAAGAACTTTTAAAGTTATACCTGATGAAAGACCCTTTGCAACTTAAGAATAAATTAACTCATTCACTACGAATTGCCAAGCACCTTTATTATGAAGAACAAATTGACCGTAACAAATCCAATTGTAAAAATACTTGGAATACCTGGAATATACAGTATTGAACGAAATTATTAACAAGAGTAAACGACAAACAAAAAACTCCCATCCACATTTGTCATTGATCAACAAGAATGTTCAGATCCTTATGCCATTGCCAACCAATTTTCTGACTATTTTTCCAATATTGGTCTAAATCTAATTAAAAAGATACCAAATGCTACAGTTTCCCACATTTCCTTTCTTACTGGAAACCGTATCCAAATACTATGTTTCTAGAACCAGCAACTGAACAAGAGATCATTAACGTTGTTAAAACCTTTAGGAACGGCGTGGCTACCGGTTACGATAATATACCCTTATTTGTTATTAAAGACAATATCGATATAATCGCTAACCCCTTAACTTTATTGACATGACCGATCTAACCACCATATCAGATCTTCCTCTAACCGAAGGAGAAGTTCGTTATGTACTTCGAAATCTTGACGAAGAGAAAGCAACTGGTCCTGACAAAATCCCAGCAGTATTACTAAAAAACTGCGCGGCTAGTATAGCTCCATCATTATGTAAACTTTTCAACAAAAGTTTATCGTCTGGTCAACTTCCGTCAGAATGGAAGCTGTGTAATGTTTGTCCAATCCCAAAGAAAAGTCCACTTCATGAAGTTTCCAATTATAGACCAATTTCACTTCTGTCGTTAGTCTCGAAGGTATTTGAACGTTGCATATACAATAGACTTATAGATCATATCTCCAGCAAACTGAATGAGTTACAATATGGTTTTCAAAGAGGCAAGTCTACCATTTCCCAGCTTTTACATGTTCTTCACAACATTCATGAAATGCTTGAAAAAGGATGCCAAGTGGACACGATTTACCTCGACTTTGCGAAAGCATTTGACAAAGTAAGTCATGACCTTTTACTTGTGAAACTCCATAACTTTGGCATCAAAGGTAATCTTCTTCGTTGGTTCAAAGATTATCTTTCTGGGCGTTTTCAAAGAGTCACTGTACATGGTGTTACATCTCAGTCGCTCCCAGTACTATTTGGCGTTCCCCAAGGATTAATTCTTGGACCAATCCTCTTTCTTATCTACGTAAACGATCTTCCCGATAGCGTCTCTCAAGATACTGCCGTGTCAATGTTTGCTGATGATACTAAATGTCATCGCGCTGTTCGTAACCCCCAAGACAGAGAAATCCTACAATCAGATCTTAACAATATTACGAACTGGTGTCAAGACTGGAGGATGGATTTAAATAAATCCAAGTGCGGAGTTCTTCAATTTACTCGTTGTCTCCAACCTACTATCAACCAGTACACATTAGCTGACATCCCAGTCAAACCTTTAACCTGTGTAAAAGATCTTGGCGTAAGTATCTCCAAAGATATGAAGTGGAACCAGCACGTGCAGGACTAATCCTCAAAAGCTAACAAAATGCTGGGTTTTGTCAAGAGAACAGCGTCCGGCATTCACGATAAAAGAGTTCGAAAGATACTGTACTTGACCATCGTTCGAAGCCAGCTAGCTTACAGTAGTCAAGTGTGGGCACTCCAAACTGTCAACAACATCCTAACGATCGAACGGTTGCAGCGACGTGCATCAAAATTTATTCTTTCGCTTCCGTACAAAACATCTATCCCGTATAAGAAACGATTGGCTACCATCGAAATCCTCCCTCTATGTTACTGGCATGAGTATTTAGATATGGTAGTTATGGTGTATCTTCACAAATGCCTTATAAATAACTCTGACAATAAAATATCTATAAAGATCCCTACACGAAAAACAAGAAATACTAGTTCAACTAACGGCATCCTACTTCATGTAACCAAAAGTAAAACTGTTTCTTTTCAAAACAGCTTTTACATCAGAGCTACTAATGTGTGGAACATGCTTCCCGGCTTCATAAGAAATACCACCACATCTCTAACTACATTTATATGTAATCTAATGAAATACTACGTAGAATTAACCCAACAACTGATTTATGACCCTGAAGATCCAAGAACATTTAAGTCTGTGTGTATTAAATGTCACACCACTCGCCCACTAATGAACTTATCAACTCGAACATGTTGCTAAATTTAGTTTTTGTTCGTTTGTTCGTCAATACGTTTGCTTTGTCTTCTTGTATTTGTGTTTGATTGTTATGTTTCCTTTAACTTCAAAATAATTAGATATACCATTAGTTGTTATTTTTTGGAACCCCGTTATTGGAGAACTATCTCTGTGTGGAAATTCCAGTCATTTGTAACCATAGTACTCTATATAGATCTATTGCAATGGCAAACTTGTAAAATAAAATAAAATAAAATAAAATAAATAACTCATCTTGTTAATTTAGTCACTTTCATCATCATAATTTAGTCATCTAGTCACTTTCATCGGGTACTTTTCCTGATCTACTAAAAATTGCCCGAGTTGTTCCTGTTTTCAAATCCGGCGATCGCCGACTGCTATCAAATTATAGACCTATATCAATCTTGCCAATTTTATCCAAGGTTTTTGAAAAAATTGTTTATAACCGTTTAATTAACTATATGGACAGATTTCACATTCTTATTGATAATCAATATGGTTTTAGAAGTGGTCATTCGACCTATACTTAGCTTTGTTGCAATTATACAATAAAATTTCAACTGCAATTGACAAAAATGAATTTACAATTGGCATATTTTTAGACTTATCTAAAGCTTTTGACACAGTCAGCCACGATATCTTGTTTGATATAAAGCTTCAGCACTATGGAATCCGTGGTACTGCACTTGATTGGTTCAAAAGTTATTTGTATAATCGACTCTGAATATGTACAGTATAATGGTGTTTGATCGAATAAAACTCCTATACACTGTGGGGTACCTCAAGGCTAAATTTTATCTCCGCATCTTTTTTTAATATACATTAACGACATTTGTAATGCCTCAAGTAGTTCTCAACTAACTCCTATTTGCGGATGACACAAATTTATTTTATTCTCACAAAGACTTACAATTCCTAGTTAACCATTTCACTCAGCAAATAAATTATCTATAAACTTGAAGAAAACCAATTTTATGATTTTTAAACCGAAGCAAAAAAAAATATTATGTTAATCTCAAAGTTGCCTTAAATAACCACGAAATAGATTTGGTCAATGAAGCTAGCTTTCTTGGGGTACTCTTAGACGAACATCTGACATGGAAGTCACACATTGCACAAACTTCTAGGAAAATGTCCAAATCGGTTGGAATTATAAAGAAAGCCAGTTTTTATCTCCATACAAGAGCACTAGTTATGTTATATTATTCCCTTGTTTATCCGTATATGCAATATTGTATCCTAGTATGGGGCTCAACTTACCCATCCAATCTAAAGCGTATTGTTTTACTATAGAAACGTCTGATAAGAATTGTATATAAAGCGTCATATGACGCTCACACCCAACCCTTTTTCAAGGAACTTGGAATTCTCCCTTTAGATAAAATCTATCTCTTTCATTTAAGCAAATTCATGTACCAGTTTCACTGTCGATTGTTACGATTGTTTTTCAAAATATCAATCAGGTGCACAATTACTACACACGTAATTCAAAGTTATACTTTCTTCCTTTCTGCAGAACAAATATTAGGCAATTTTCTATCAGCTACCAAGGCGTTAAATTATTTAACTCTCTTCCTCAGGATATCTGTGAAGCTTCATCCGTTTTTAGTTTTCGGAAAAAACTTAAAGAATATCTTTTTAATCTTTAACATATTATCTTCTAAATCCCTAACACCTAATTTCTATAATAGTGTTCATTATACCTATAAATATATCACCCTTGTTAAATCTCTCTTTCTGACATTACACGTAATGATCAACTGTACTACAACTTTGAACAACTAGTTCTAATTATTATATAAATTAACGGTCACTATAGGTAGATGCTTAATATGTAATTACACTAATGAATTCGGATTTGTCTCCTATTGTGCACGAATTATTCCGTTTGTATGAATACTATACGAGTAAGGTAGCTCAAAATTAATAAGCCGTTTCTATTGGGCTCCCTTGCCAAGTATAATGTATATTTATTCCTTCTTTTGTATGATATTATTTTTTTTATGGCTAAAATAAATTTGATTTGATATGCATATCGAATGCAAATATCCAAGATGGCGGAATGCACGCTGCTTTTGATAAACGAAATAAGTCGATTTATTTCGAAAACCAAGAAACATACGGAATAATTGTGAAGAAAGTTTATATATCATTTTAAATGTTCTTTCAAATAAGACAAACTTAATTTATATTGCTATTGGGCTGCATGTCTTGTAAAATTTTTATCCGTTTTAAAAACTGAAAATTTGCGTCGCGTTGTGGAATCGCGTCCGGTCCGTATAGACCTTAATAATAGCGACCTTATAAGCAAACAGGACGGCAACGCGACGACGACGGCCATTCACACAATGATATTCCTGATCTCGTACAAAAGAAATGAATAATTAAAAGCTCCACGGGAGTTACTAGAGACGTTGTGTTAGGGCTTTTTTTCAACGGCAAACCAGAGATTTTCACGTCTCGTGTACAACGCAAACATATCAAGACGCGACAAGTGAAACTACAAATTTGTTCGCAGATTCGAAGCGTGTTTAATTAAACCATAAAACCTTTGTTTCAGTCTCATCAAACTGAACTCAATTGAGAAGGCTAGTAGACATGGGGTCTGAGCATAGATATCTTATATACACTAGATAGTGCATCTAATTATTCTGCAATTCAAAAATTGAAGCTGTGATTGCAGTCTCAGGTCGTTCCCATGAAATGAGGAGATTCGTATGTTTTCTATTTCTTAAACAGGGAATTTAAACATTAAGTAAACCCTATTCCAAATACGTTTTTAAACTATTCGAATGATGAAAGTTATTGTTATTTTTAAGCGTTTATTAGCAAGTGGGAACGACCAACACGGCCGCCATCTATTCAAATGGGGGTAACCGCTGGAATATTCTTGGCTTCAATTTTACTAAAAGAGATGCGCTATCTAGTGTATATAAGATATCTATGGGTCTGGGGCAACACCGTACAGAGCCCATGTTTACTCGCTTCTCAACTCTCATGTAAACTTCTCAATATCCGAAATATCACACATTCGAACCGACCTGACCGTGTAGCTCAGTTGGCAGACTGATTGGGCTAGTGTTCCAAAGGTCGTAGGTTCGATTCACACCGTGGTCAGGCATATATTTCAAGCTTGCCCGGTATGAATATGCACTCAGAGTAACATTACAAGCATCATATTCACCTGAGTACATTACACCAACACAGAAAAAATTTTATCGCCATGCAAACGTACAAAGAACTTAATATCCATTCTCGTCAACTCTCATCCAAACTCTCGCTTTTCAAGTACTCAACTCTTATCAACTCTCATGCAAACTTTCGCTTCTCAACTCTCATCAACTCTCATGCAAACTCTCGTTTTTCAAGTACTCAACTCTTATCAACTCTCATGCAAACTTTCGCTTCTCAACTCTCATCAACTCTCATGCAAACTCTCGTTTTTCAAGTACTCAACTCTTATCAACTCTCATGCAAACTTTCGCTTCTCAACTCTCATCAACTCTCATGCAAACTCTCGTTTTTCAAGTACTCAACTCTTATCAACTCTCATGCAAACTTTCGCTTCTCAACTCTCATCAACTCTCATGCAAACTCTCGTTTTTCAAGTACTCAACTCTCATCAAATCTCATGCAAACTCTCGCTTTTCAAGTACTCAACTCTTATCAACTCTCATGCAAACTTTCGCTTCTCAACTCTCATCAACTCTCATGCAAACTCTCGTTTTTCAAGTACTCAACTCTTATCAACTCACTCATGCAAACTTTCGCTTTTCAACTCTCATCAACTCTCATGCAAACTTTCGTTTTTCAAGTACTCAAATCTTATCAACTCTCATGCAAACTTTCGCTTTTCAAGTACTCAACTCTTATCAACTCTCATGCAAACTTTCGCTTCTCAACTCTCATCAACTCTCATGCAAACTCTCGCTTCTCATCAACTCTCATCAACTCTCATGCAAACTCTCACTTCTCATCAACTCTCATGCAAACTCTCGCTTCTCAACTCTCATCAACTCTCATGCAAACTCTCACTTATCATCAACTCTCATGTAAATTAACTCGATCTTGCTTCTTAATTCCCATCAACTCTCATGTAAACTCTCGCTTCTCAACTCTCATCAACTCTCATGCAAACTCTCGCTTCTCAACTCTCATCAACTCTCATGTAAACTCTCGCTTCTCAACTCTCATCAACTCTCATGCAAACTCTTGCTTCTCAACTCTCATCAACTCTCATGCAAACTCTCGCTTCTCAACTCTCATCAACTCTCATGTAAACTCTCGCTTCTCAATTCTCATCAACTCTAATGCAAACTCTCGCTTCTCAACTCTTATCAACTCTCATGCAAACTCTTGCTTCTCAACTCTCATCAACTCTCATGCAAACTCTCGCTTCCAAACTCTCATCAACTCTCATGTAAACTCTCGCTTCTCAACTCTCATCAACTCTCATTCAAACTCTCGCTTCTCAACTCTCATCAACTCTCATGTAAACTCTCGCTTCTCAATTCTCATCAACTCTAATGCAAACTCTCGCTTCTTAACCCTCATCAACACTCCTGCAAACTCTCGCTTCTCAATTCTTATCAACTCTCATGCATGCAAACTCTCGCTTCTCAATTCTCATCAACTCTCATGAAAACTCTCGCTTCTCAACCCTCATCAACTCTCGTTTTCGTTTGACCAAGGCTTTATGATATCTTCTTTTGTTTTTAAAGGCAGAACATCAGATCACGAAGATGTTGGAAATACAATGGAAAACGATACGTATGAGAACATAGACACAGTAACGCAAGACTTAGATTATGTTATACCAGCTCACGAGAGAAGAGAGTCAAACGAAGACATGGATATATGGGAAAGAACCTGCCAGACTACGAGCCGCTGGATCTAAGCAAACGCGAAGTTGATCATTTATACCAAAAGTTGGTGAAAACGTGAACTTGTTGATGGTCGCGCCCATGGTGTGCACCACTGCACTTAAAGGGAAATGGCGATAAGAATTAAGTTGGTCTCATTTCAACGAACTTTTAAAACGATATAATTATGAAGACCCGTTACAATTCTTTTCTATCTTGTTTGGTTTTAGAGATATTTTGACCAGAAACAGTATTCCGCCATCTTGCGTTTATTTTCGACCTAATTAATGCAGTTTTGGTAACTTGGAAATTAATTAAGAGAAGAATCTTTTGTACGTGACGTAACACGCGCTCAAAACTATAACAAATATCCTTTCCCACTTTTTTCAAGCCTTCATCAGGTGCCACTTGGTTGTGACCATATTAAATTTCTATAATTTTTGATGCGGTTTTCATGCGGCAAACAAACATAAAAAGTATGTTTAGTGTTGCTTTATCTGTAAGATTGTGCTATAAAATGTTGAGATTTTAGAAGGTATACGCTAAAGGGAAAATGATGTCTGAATTTCAGCAAATTTTGCTTATATTGCTGTATAAATATTGCGTCAATTTTACAGCATCAATGATAATTGTATTTAAATTGACAATATTTAACTATTATGTACTATTTAAAACACGAGTAGGAGTGTTTTATCATTTATATATATATATATATATATATATATATATATATATATATATATATATATATATATATATATATATATATATATATATATATATATATCTATCTATATATATATATATCTATCTATCTATATGTATATATCTACAATCTGCAGACATGCATGTTTCGGCGTTCAACGCCTCGTCAGTGCAGCTTGGTACACGACTAGATACGTGAGACACTCGTATTAATACCCCATGAACTTGCTCTCACCAAGGCATGTGGTACAACACGGTGACTCAACGCATCCAGACATGCGCAGAGCGTAATGGAGCCAGAGTGCTCAAATGACCACAAGGGAAGTGAGCTTTGCATTATCGCTAATAGCCATCCATTAACAACTCCGCAGAGTGCTCAACAACACCGAAGTGAAGGAGCGTAATACAATCTGCAGACATGCATGTTTCGGCGTTCAACGCCTCGTCAGTGCAGCTTGGTACACGACTAGATACGTGATACACTCGTATTAATACCCCATGAACTTGCTCTCACCAAGGCATGTGGTACAACACGGTGACTCAACGCATCCAGACATGCGCAGAGCGTAATGGAGCCAGAGTGCTCAAATGACCACAAGGAACGTGAGCTTTGCATTATCGCTAATAGACATCCATTAACAACTCCGCAGAGTGCTCAACAACACCGAAGTGAAGGAGCGTAATAGTACAATCTGCAGACATGCATGTTTCGGCGTTCAACGCCTCGTCAGTGCAGTTTGGTACACGTCTAGATATGTGAGACACTCGTATTTATACCCCATGAACTTGCTCTCACCAAGGCATGTGGTACAACACGGTGACTCAACGCATCCAGACATGCGCGAGCGAATGGAGCCAGAGTGTCAAACCTCACCAAGGCATGTGGTACAACATGGTGACTCAACGCATCCAGACATGCGCAGAGCGCAATGGAGCCAGAGTGCTCAAACGACCACAAGGAACGTGAGCTTTGCATTATCTCTAATAGACATCCATTAACAACTCCGCAGAGTGCTCAACAACACCGAAGTGAAGGAGCGTAATAGTACAATCTGCAGACATGCATGTTTCGGCGTTCAACGCCTCGTCAGTGCAGCTTGGTACACGTCTAGATACGTGAGACACTCGTATTTATACCCCATGAACTTGCTCTCACCAAGGCATGTGGTACACCACGCATCCAGACATGCGCGGAGCGTAATGGAGCCAGAGTGCTCAAACGACCACAAGGAACGTGAGCTTTGCATTATCGCTAATAGACATCCATTAACAACTCGCAGAGGGCTTGTAAATG
>CACRXK020000157.1:0-107478 GCA_902702795.2 Paramuricea clavata | reverse complement strand
ACTGGATGAGGGTCTATCATCTATGGTCTGTTGTAATTTGCTTTTTATGCAAATAGTGAGCAAAAATTAAAGCAAAACTGTACAAGTTACATATATAGTACTATATCAGTACTATACACGAACTTTTATCGCTGGATAATTTTGCGAGTTTTCATCCAATTCAATCATATATATGCTCAAAATCTTCGCGGTAAGTTTCTCTTTACCATAAAATTTGACGAATAAGTTTCAAAACAATGCGACGGCAAAAAATGCAAAAATCTTGATTTTCGTAATACAATCTATAGTCTTTTTGCCCTCTTGTACCGCCATCTTGGATTTATCATGTAGGCCCCGCCTGCGCTAGGTATGCGTTAGCAATCTAGATCTCCTATATCTATGACTAACTGTATATTGTGTGTATATTAATTAGCAACCTTGTGTGTACTTGACTGCTGAAGAGGTCGTGTACTTTTAGTCAAGATCTTTGTGAGTGCATATTATATTTTTCGTTTTAAACGAGGAAATTGGTGTTATATTGCATCCTTTTTCTTGGACGTTTATAAAATACAGTAAGTAAACCATTTATTTTATCGTTTCTTGTGTTTAAAAGCGTCGCTGGTCGTGGTAGTGCATTTTTGCGCTTCGGTGTAAATGTACCAATTATGTACCTTCCAACTTACTACTAAAATTTTGATATTTTTCATCAATGCATTTGAATATTGTTCACGTATTTGTTTCCTTATCACATGTTCACTTATTCTAGCAAAGTATGTAGTTTGAAAAATGTTATTTTTTAGCGTAAAATTCAGAAAGTAACGGCCCCGGTTTACTTTCGGTTTCATACCATCGTCACTGACATGCCTCACCGAGCCAGACAGAGCAAGGATTTGGCTTTGGAGGAAATTAATTTCCTGCCCAAAAAGATCTTGTGATTATGGAAATCTGCATTGTGAAAAACTGCAAATAATTTCTGAAGAATTTCCTTCGAAGACTTTCTGAGGAATATTTTGAAGATCATATTGACCATGCATGGCTTTATTTTTTAATCGATGTAAATAACTTGCTAAAACAGCTTCTGTTCTCGCCGCCCTTCTATGCTGTGGTATTCGCTTGTATATTTACCAAATACGAAAATTGCAGACATTTAAAAGAGTGAGCAAGCTGTACCCGCAAATATAAAGATTAGAATAGCAAGTTGTTGTTTACTAGCGGCTAAATCGAGGAATGCACATTTGACCGACGCCATCTTGAATCATTATTAACTGGGGACATCCGTGGTTATCTTATGATAATAGACATAATAATGAATTAGTAAAATGGTTATCCATTAAAGTGCTCCTGTATGGCTGTATCCCTTGTCTACATCCGCAGTTTATTTCTATTATCAGCTGGGAAGTAAACACACGATAAAAAGTTTTCCTTATTAAATTGACTAGAGATATATACTAGAAATTACTATACTATGAAAAGATGCTGATTTTTATGGCGAATTCAATGGTGTTCTCCAATTTTCCATCTACTCGGGCGAATATCTCTGTTCAGTTTTTGAATGAAAAGGGAAAACTAGGGCTGTTGATACAGAATTTCATGCAGAATCGAAGGGTATTTTTGGAATTTCCATCTACCTACCACCTGCACACAACTATGTGCTCACTATACGAAAGTAAATTTGCATGCCAGAGACCAATTAAGTGTCGATTAATGCATACAAATCACTGTGAAAAATGTCGATACGCGAAATGCTGTTATTTTGTATTTTCGATCGGTTTATTTTCCTTTATATGAAATCAAAAGCTAAAATAAGTCATAATATGATTATTTGTGATTGAAAAGCATCAAAAGTGTATTTATTGTGATTTTTTCTGCTGTAAACTAGTGATGGGTGATTACCGATTACTTGGTATCGATACCACCCGATACCAGGCCTAAACAGGAAGTAGTCGATACTGCACGGTATCGAAAAAGTGTTTCGATTACTTTTAAAATTAGACACTTATTATAATCCTGTAGTTGTGTCATCGTTTTCATGGTTATTTCTAATAAAATTTATGTACTTTTTTTGTATTTTGCTGCATTTATCAATTTAATCAAACTTCCTATATACTTTATTTGACATTCTATCCTCGCCGATAGAATAAATTATGAAAAAGGCGGGAAATAAAGTAATTTTTGTTTTTTTATGGATTAAAATGGCGGATCAAATCGTTACTGTTAAAAATATGTAACTTTCTGAAAATATATCGTTACTGTTACAGTAGAAGGCTACTTCTTTGACAGTCGGCTCTTTATTAAGTGACTTACATTTATTATTTTGAAAATTGGAGGAAGTAATCGTTTGGGTAATCGATACCTCGATACTTTAACCAAAAAGTAATCGGTATCGTATCGAAACCGATACTGGTGGTATCGCCCATCACTACTGTAAACTAGCTAGCTTAAATTTATAGACATAACAATTTAGTATTTAGGCATGTGCGAGCGACAATTATCCAATCAGAATCCAATATTTTCATTTTCCCGCAAATATGTTTGCTTTGATTACATCATTCATGATAGATACTATGACATCATAATTGATACCCAGGTCATTGCACGGAATTCAAGATGGGTCGGGCAAGTGTGCATTCCTCGATTTAGCCGCTAGTTGCACATTTGCCCGACGCCATCTTGAATTCCGCGCAATGACCTGGGTCTCAGTTATGATGTCAATTAGTATCTATCATGAATGACGCAATCAAAACAAACATATTCGCGGGAAAATGAAAATATTGGATTGTGATTGGATAATTGTCGCTCGCACATGTCTAAATACTAAATTGTTATGTATATAAATAAAACTAGTTTACAGCAGCAAAAATCACAATAAATACACTTTTGATGCTTTTAAATCATAAATAATCATATTATAATGACTTATGTTAGCTTTTGATTTCATATAATAAGGAAGATAAACCGATCGAAAATGCAAAATAACCGCATTTCACGTATCGACATTTTTCACAGTGATTTGTATGCGTTAATCGACACTTAGTCTCTGGCACGCAAATTTACTTTCAAATAGTGAGCACATAGTTGTGTGCACGGTAGATGGAAATTCCGAAAATACCCTTCGATTCTGCATGAAATTCTGTATTAACAGCCCTATAGTTTTTCTTTTTCATTCAAAAACTGAACCGAAATAATTTCGCCCTTTAATACTCTAAAACTCGAGTTTTTACCTAGGCTCAGATTCCAGCCGTTGTGTTCTCGCCACTCGCCCACTTAACGGCTGGGTCAATGAGCTTCGGCATTGTTCTGATTGACCAATCACATTACAGCCCCCCAAAATTTGCGGGGCATAAATTTGTATTAATAATGCATAAATTTAACACAAAGGTAATAAATTAAATATGGCTAAAGCGCATTGCAGTGAAGCGTTCAAGGTCGGCGTTGTGCAAATATGTGCACTTAAAAAGATCTGTTCAACGATATTTATACGTGAACTACATGGGTTAAAGCGACATTTTTTGGGGAAGAGTAATTCCGACGATTTTTACGACACGAACCGAAGTCTCTCTACGAATAATAGTCGCTGGAATGTTTTCGAATCCGTTGCATATTTTTATATTGTGTTTATAAATAATATATCTCATTGAGGATTCTTAGTCATGAAAGGGCAAAGAATATTTTGCGTGTGGTTGAGCAAAATTAATAACCTTTCTTTTTTTAGCTTAGTTAGCTAGGTGGCCTAGTCCTTTGAAACGCTCCATGTTTCTGCTGATTCAGTTGGACATTTATAATTATATTTACAATAAACCTGGATGTGTTTATTATTGGGCTGGTCTGACATATTGCCAGGAAAGTAGAAAATGTTATTTTGCAAAGTCTTGTGACATATAGTATATTAGTATGTAGGATATTGCAGTATTAGAAGGCCTATTTTAATTAATATTAAGACATGTTTATATGATCCTGTCAGGTGGGAAAGTGGGAAACCTTGCCAGGCAGCTAGGATGTCATGTTTATACATGTTCGTGAGTGAGTTCATCAAATATATACATGTATTTTTGAACACGAGTTGATATGATAGTCAGGATCTTGAAATCTGCCTCATCCTGCCTAGCTGGGATTTTATAAACAGGCCCTTTCATGGAGCCCATGGCTAGGTAATAATAGGCTTGCATGGTTAGATCTCCCACAAGCTAGTTTGGGCCATTTGACAATATTTTTTAGACTGGGCAGGTAATTTGTGAACTGAAACTGATATATCAGTGTGCTCATATATGCTAATTGCTAATTACAGGCAAGCACAATAAATTCAATATTATTTTATATATTGACAATATGATTTACCATGAATACTAATTGAATAAATGTGGGCACATAGTTATTTGAAGGGCAATAAATAAATCCAATTGGTATCATGTGTTTCTTTGTTGTGAAGGGGCAAAGAATGGGACTTGTTGGATAGCCTAAGTAGAGGATTTATGGAATAAAAGTATGCAATGTTTTATAAATTCAGACATCAATGAAATATGCATTTAGTCTGTTCAACATGCTCAAATATGTTTGCTCTCAGGGCTGAGTTTTGGAAACCTTGTCAGTATGGTATTAAGAAAAGGATAGTTGTCATGTCAATGTGTGTTTTTAACGGCTGTTCATATGAAAGCCAGACTGAGAATGACAAAGCATGATAAATTGCTAGTTCTGAAAGATTGAATATTTATTTAAGCTAATAAACAAGGGTTCAGAAAATTTGTTGCAGTAACACTTTAGTTAGAAAATATCAAAATGTTAAACACCAAAATTATCCTGGCATGGGGGATTAAGTTTTCATGGGGGAAAAGAAGCCAAATTCTTCTTGCATTCCTGCAGAGATGTATTCAGGGATGGATTTACTGGGGGGGGGCACCCCCCTTACCCTGGCCAGAGGGGGTGCAGGGGGGGGGTGCTATTTTTCATGATAAAGCAAAAAATTATTAGAGACAAATGACATACAGTAATTTGAGTAATAACATGATGATAAGTGAAATGTGAACAACAATTACAATTTAAATACAGTAGTCAAACAGGACTTTGCAGTAGTGAAGCAAGTTGATGGGCGGGTGGCACACATGACCGACACAACTCGGCACCAGAGCTGGCAGAGCACCCCCTACCAGATCATGCTGGATCCATCCCTGGATGTATTTACTGCCATGGGGGTGCACCCCCCCCTTAACATTGGCAAAGGGGTGTAAGGTGGGGGGGGGGGTATTTCATCAAATCATTTTTTTTTCAATTTGGAAAGGCAATATCCTGTCACCATTACCACAATAATACCCCTCACTGCTGTGTGTAGCTACAAATGATTATGGACTTGGTCAACAGTCATACACTGAACCATATATGGGTCGATGAGCACACCCGGCCTCCATTTGTACAGACAACTTATACAACACCGAAATAAAGCCAAGAACATTTTAAATTTCAAATATTCTTGCTACATCTAAAGACTGTTTAACCAAATCTATGAAAGTGCACAGTAAGGTACAGTTCAACATCAAACACTAGGTCTTCTATTTTGTAGCTTTGAAGTTTGCAGGCTTCCAGACCATCATAATGATCATATCTTGACAGACTATTGTTTGGTCTATAAAAGACTTAGTTCCTTCACTGTCCCTCGAACAAAATCGATCATAAAGCAAATTTTTAGATATTAATCACAAGGCGTAAAATTGCATTGCGTATAACTATAGTCTATAAACAACTCAGATATTAACATTAAATTTATGTTCTTCTTCAAAGAATATTCATTGAAAAACTATTTGTTTGAAATAAGACGTTAATTATTCAGATTCCCCTGCTTTTGTTGGTAGGGTTTATTGTTTTACTATTTAGATATATACTATTCATTGACTCGTGTACATTGCAGTTCCTGTCTTCGTTAAAAACATACTAGAACTTAATAACATTTTGTCAAATGAACTTAAAAGCTTCCATTTTGTTTTCCTTTACAAAAAAGTTATCGATGAATGCACAAAGTTGTTAAAATTTGCTATTTCCTCTTCGAAACGAAATTGTTCGCTCCTGACAGCCGCCATTTTACATTGCACAGAAATACATAATTATGCAAAACATATGCACAAATTTAAATATTAACCTTGACGTCACAGACAAGAAATATTAACCATTGACCCAGCCGTTAAGTGGGCGAGTGGTGAGAACACAACGGCTGGAATCTTAGCCTAACTATATGCCTGTTGTATCTAAGATTTTTTTCATAGCATTAGATTATAAATTTAAGTTCTGTTTTCTTTTATTTTTAGGTTATAGTATCTGTTCACATGTGTGTTGGTATCAAATTTTGCACAAGATTAAATTATTATTTCACATTTCTTTATTGAAATATGCAAATAAATGGAATGTGACATCAAGCTGGAGGACTAAATCCTGTTTCCAAACTTTGTTTTTGTAAAAATAGAAAATAACAACTTACTATGTGTTGTTCTAATGAAAACTATGGTTTTTGATATGCATATTTAATTTTTGAAATTACATTTCATTCTTTGTTAAAATGTGTACCAGGAATACTGAAATCTTTCAGATCAGCTAAGAATACCTTTGTAACTTATATAGCCAAGTGTTCTATCTATTTCTGTTCAGATTAAACAAATGATGGGTAAAATATTAGATAAGATTTTTGCAAAAAAATGAGCTTGCCTGTTTTCAAAGCATAAAAAGCAATAAAATAAAGTAAAAGTACTTATTTTCAATATAAAACCTTTGGAATGCATAGCTTAATGTTTTCCACTAAATATTACAAAGTTTTCGTTCATTAAAATGTTGTTTTATCAGCTTTAAAACCAGATAAATTCACGAAACACTCCCAATATATGTTGCCATATTGATTTTCTTCGCGCATGCTCAGACAAATTGCCCACCTGTTATGGCAAGCAAGATTTCAATTTTAAAAGACATATATTTGGAAAATCGTTTCATGCATATACAATTAGAAAATACATGCATGCAGGAACCCTCGCCTTACTGATAAAACATTATGTTTTCTGAATATGAAGAATTGAAAATAGTTGTCATGGTATTAGGGCCATTCCATTTAATATACACCCTCCCTGTGGATGAGGTCTGATAGTTTTGAGACCCCTCAGAAATCAACTGTGGTTCGACACGCCTACCCTTAAAAAATGGGATTTTCATAAACAACCGTCCGAATTTTTTTTCCAAACGGTCATATTCATCGGAAATTCCTATGGATGAGGGTGCTATTTTTCTGACCCCTAAGAAATTTACATACAAAATATTAACCCCTCAGAAACAAAGTTTTTGAGAGCCAACCCCTCAGAATTTTAGAGGGTTTCTACAATAATTATAAACCCAACCTCTGGGGAATATAGAATAAAGCCATCTATTTGTGTTTTTGACACGTTTAATATCTGGTATTTTTTAATAATACGTTTGATTGTTTGTAATATATTTATAATCTTATAATGATGTATATTCATAATTACAATCATACAGTATCATATGTTTATATTCATAATGGTTTTGTTAATATATAAAGGGACTGGTCATAAAATATAAGGGGGGCTTGAAAAAGTAGGGGAGCCAGGGGGTCATCCTTTTTCAGCATGGTTAAATGGGTGGGTCAGGAAAGGTTTGGCGGAAAGGAAAGGGTGGGTCATGTGAAAAGATGCAGACATTCTTTAGAGTCCATAATTCGTTACTACATAGAAATTTAGAGTTTCAATTTTTTAGAGAGCCACACTATGCGGCAACAGGGAAATAAAGCTGATACATCTCGCTTTTCTGAAAGGGTGGGTTATGATTTTCCAGCAAAAATTTAAGGGCGGGCTACAGTACGGCTATTAAGGGGTGGGCTATCAAAAAAGCAGACATCATAGATATGATCCCCCCCTTACTCTATGACCAGTCCCAAATTATATGTAGCCTATATAACGTGTGACACTCTGTTGTAATATATTTCTATCATAAAAAGTTTATAATCAGTTCGCTAGCATGTAGTGAATCGGTTTATATTGATGGGAAAAGATGATCATGGCATGAAAGCAAAGGACATGTATAAAATTTAGTTGACTGTAAAGTAACATGAACTGATCACAGAAAATACTAAATGGTTGATCAGAAGCTCTAAACGGCTCACTCTATCACCCAAATGAAGTAAAATGGACTGTTAGGAAGGACAGATGACAAGAGGATGAAGACGATAGATGGTAAACACTCCCACTCATGCTTTAAATATTGGTTACATGGTATAACATTAGTCCAGCATTCTTCACATACATGTATATGAACAATGCGGGACTATAGTATAGCATTCCAGTAAAGCGTTTTTAATGCTTGTATATATGAACAGAAATGCAAGGTTCTTTATAATTAATGTTTGTGGAAGTAGTAATTACCTGAAAAATTAAATTCTGAATCAATGATGTTGGCATGCATCTAAGCGCTTATTTGGATTACAGCCAATGTTTAAAGAAAACATAACTCAATTTCTACCTGTTTCGATATTATAACTTTATAAAATAATGTTTTAACAACTAAAATAATTTCTCTTTCAGCCGAAGTTTTCCTGTTATCAGGTTTGGCAATACTGGGATGTTATATGCAAAATCTGGCTTGATAATTGTGATGTTACTCTGAGTGCATATCCACACCGGGCGAGCTTGAAAAATATGCCCGGCCACGGTGGGATTCGAACCTACGACCTTTGGAATACTAGCCCAATGCTCTTCCAACTGAGCTACGCGGTCAGGACGGTTCGAGTAACTGATATTTCGGAACAGAATCTAGTTCTTTCGATACCAATGTATTCTAGTAATATAGCGTAGCTCAGTTGGAAGAGCATTGGGCTAGTATTCCAAAGGTCGTAGGTTTGAATCCCACCGTGGCCGGGCATATTTTTCAAGCTCGCCCGGTGTGGATATACACTCAGAGTAACACCACAATTATCATATTCACCTGAGTACACTACACCAACACAGAAAAAAGTCTGGCTTGTCTAAAAAAAATAGATCAACTTCATCGTCATCGTAATCAACAGCTTGTACTTCAGCAGTGTACCAGCCTTGATTGAGAAAAGTTTAAAAAGTCGTTATTTAAGTAATCTGGTTGAAATACAACAGGGTTGTCATGGTACTGGTACTTAAAACTACAGTACTACTTGTAATTATTGTCTAATTAGTACCTGATGTCCAGTCTGTATCTTCAAGTTCATCTTCTTCCAACATGACTTCAACCACTACTCCAACTTGGCATACTTCTTCATAGTCCTGAATACTTCGTTTAGTGGATTAAGCGAGCCTTATCTTGTTTGCCTTAACATCTTCATCGACTTTATACGTATAGATAACATTAGCTTCTGTGTCAAATTCTACTTCTATTGTGTCACGTTCTTTATTGTGTTTCAACACAGACTCTACATACCAACCTATCAAAAATATTGACAGAGTAAACATTTATAATAATTTCATAATAAGTCAATTATTGTTTAGAATTTACCAGTTTTCCATCCTGAATCACCAATTTCTTCTTTTCTCCACCGTGCTAATATCCTTACACCAACAGTTTGAATGGCATCCAAAAGTCCTGCAACAATTTCAGGTGCATTTTCCACACTGTCTACGCCAATATAAACCAAAAGTTCATCTTCTATGGGTCTAAAAACATCATCCAAGGTCTCTAACGTTACCTCTTCCGGAACTTCCAAACGTTTTCCATTCTGTTTGGCGGATGCCGATGCACTGTCTCTTGGACGTATCATATTCAGAGATGCAGTGGTTGGTGTTAAGAACTTTCTGATTCTATGAATAACCACAGGATCTGCCAGGTGATGTTCTTTCTGTCTCCTTATTAGTGTTTTCGTCGCGTTTATAATATCTTGAATTGCATGGATCTCATTCTGAAAAACCAAATGAGTTCTTCCTGCTCTTAATGTTCCCACTCTAATAGCGAGTTCGCCTTTGGTGCCACAATCCAATATGTTATGGAATCGTAAGATTTCACGAAGCTTGTAAACAGAAAATTTGGCAATTTCCGTTACATAATTCGGTAAAGAGAAGAGTTTACCATCACATTTCTCAAGAGCGGGAGGTGGGTTTCTATTCAATTTTTTAACTAAGCGTTTCACGCACTCATGTTTTATCCCATCAGAACTTATACCATTCTTCTTACACAGTGATTGTAGCTTTGCTTTGTCGTTTTTCTTATATAAATCATCTTGTGACCAATACGCTCTCTCTTTCTCGTTTGTAAATGACGTGTCTAGTTTGTTTCGGAATTCATCTTCGAATCTTTTTATCTCCTCCTCGGAACGTCAGCAAAGGACACAAAGGCTTGACAACACTTGGTCCAATCCATGACGAAAAAACTTTAATGGCTAATTCGAGTATCCTGGACGGAAGGAATGCTCCCGGTGTTTCATCCACTACATCAGTATCGAGTTTTTCCATTTTTTATAACGGCAGGTAATGCATTTCTCCAGCTGTATGTAAGCATCGTATGTAGTCTGGGATTGATTGCATTGTATGCGCGTTCATGTCTGCTGCAGTATGTTGAAAATCTGGGTTAAAAATTGTTGTAGAATACTTACCTGTCCAACAAGTACGATCAGCTTCTTCGTGGAAAGCATTTTGTAATATTTGGTAGTCGTTCCGATAACTTCCTGTCATATTTTCGTCAAGATCCCACAGCATAGTAATTTCTTTCCAAAGGTCATTTTGAATTGGTTTGTACAAATTATCGTCCAAGTTCTTTTGACACTCGTTCTTACCAAGGAATGTCACAATCTGCAATTCGTCATCAAAAACAAAATTATCCTGTTTTCCGAGTCCACGTTGAACAACACAAGATTTTCCGCCATATTGTGTGGTAGCTAAACATTGTTCTACCTCCTTTGCCATATGTTCCATGTTTTCAAGATGATATTCGTCTCCAATTTCAAAATGTTTGTGAATTCCTTTGCTTGAGAATTCCTCGTTTGATAATGCACGGTTGTGAACAGCGTGTACTCGCTCTACTGGGTTACGCTTACTGTGGTATTCAGCAAATGATTTCTGTGTTACCGATTTTAACTTGAGAACTCTAGAAATTCGTGCCAACCACATTCTGACTAATTGGCTGGATAGTGCCTCTGATGGTCCGTTATCCACAATGAATACGAAATGCTCTTTTAACCTACCAGTTTTGGGATTTCGAAAGCATTCGTCAAGCGCGGGATTAATCAGCAATAGGAAAAGCTCGTTGTAGACTCTTTGCCCAGTCTGTGGCTCAAAATACGACAGGCTTAATAAGGTTGATGCCTTCCCTGCTCTTCTAACACCATAGATATACTTATTATCTGCGTTATCTTCTAAAGCTAAGTCTGTGTTCAGACAGAGATGTGTCATTGGGGTCACTGAGTTGTATGTAGTCCTACTCCAGTCATGATCTGGAAGTGTAATTTTCTTCCATGTTTTCCCAGTTTTTTGTACTGAAGCTACATCGGCTTGAATTTTGGCTTTCGCATCTTTTGAATCAACAACCACATTTTCCGGAAATTTATTCGCATAGTCCAAAGTTAGATTCACGTTTTGCGTAGACCAATGAAGATTAACAACAAATTGTTCCACTCCAGTACGCGGGGGCTTGTGAAGAGATATGCAGGCATTTATTCCCTTGCCAGAATGGTGACGTTTGGCCTGATAGGTCCCCTGTCTAAAATTCTGAGTATAATTATAACAGGAAGAGAGGCATATGTCGAATCCTTTTGGCGCCAACGTTAAATTGTCTCCCGTGCATTTTTCATCACAGTGTTGCTGTCAGTAGCGCGATATAGAACTGTATCGATAAGTCTAGGGTGGCTTTCCAAACCTCCCCCGTGCTCGGTTTATCCGATCTGCTTCCCCAAAAGCATACTCAAGAATAGCTGCGAGATCAGGAAGTTGTTCACATTTGAGCTCTCTTCCTCTTCCTTTAAATACATGGCGTAGGTTGTTTAATTTCATTGTTTGTAATGTTCTGGGTTTTTTTCCGTAACGCCTCACCAGATAACGAAGTCTCCAAATCATCTACTTCTATTTTCATCTCTTCGAAAACCTGCAAATTTTTTGTAACAATGTCTCTCGATTGTTTAAAAGTTCTTTTGTCTTGAACATTAGCTATGTTGGCAATGAAATTAATGCTAGTGATTTTTGTCAGTACCGCTTTTAATGTATCACGATCACGTTTGCTGTCAAGATAATCATCCATTGTTGTCTCATAACTATCCCCAATTGCTTCTTCGACCTTCCTATTTACGATGCTTTCGTCCAATATTTCAATACCTTGAACGGAATCCAGCAATTTCATTACCGCTTTGCCATGATTTTCAGTCGTATAGCATCTCCCTCCAATATAGACTTGCGCTACATTTACATGTAGATGCTTGGACAAAATCTCTATCATGCGCGATGATTCGATGCGTGTAGACTCCTTTAGTGATTTTATTTCTTTGTACATTTCAGCCAGTTTTTGAGTAGGAACAATGTACCCATTATCCATTAAAAATCTTGTGTGAGATTGTTGATTATTTGATCCTACAGCACTTAGCTTTTCGAGCAACAACTCAATATTTTCAGACAGATTACCAGTAACACCCCCACGTACAAGCCCTTTTCTTTTGGAATCTTCGAAGACAACTTGATTGTTCATGCGTGCTTCTGTCCTCGCTACATTAGCTAAAGCATTTACTCCTTTTTCAAAGTACCATCTTAAATTAGGTCCATTAAGTGGCAAAACTTCTTCGTCGTCGTTGGTGACATTTGGACTCGCTTCTGAGACTTCTACATTGTTCTGGCTATTACTGTTTTTCAGAGGGATAAAATATGAGCGAAAGCTGTCCTTGATCTTAGGTCTTGGAATAGATTCCGTTTCTTTCTTCTTTTCTTTTGCAGTATCATTCCCAAGCTCCTTCTTTATATCCATATTTTCCTTTTTGTTGTCAAGTCTATTATCATTGTTTGGAAGTGCTTGATCTTACAGCTCTGAACATGATGATTCAGTTGAAGGTATTGGCACACGCACTACGTCAGTTTTACCTTTCTTAGCAGGAGTGTTGGATTGGACGTTTCTGTTCCTTTCTGCAAACTTTCACACGGGAGGACAAAAAATCGTTTTTACTCTGATTTGGCGAAGCATTTGGATCTTTCAGCTCTTAAAATGATTATTCAGTTGAAGGCATTGGCACACGCACCGCTTCATGTTTACATTTCTTAGCAGGACTATTAGTACAATCCACTTTCATTTGCCGCGAATTTGAAGTGTTGGATGGACGTTTCTGTTCCTTTCTGCAAACTTTCACGGGAGAAGACAAAAAATCGTGTTTATTCTGATTTGATGAAGGGTTTGGATTTGAATTTTGTTCAACATTTCGATCATGTAACTTTACATTAATGCGTTCTTTCTCGTTGCCAAATTGATTATCATTGCTTGGAAGTGTTTGATCTTTCAGCTCTGAAAATGATGATTCAGTTGAAGGCATTGGCACACGCACCGCTTTATGTTTACATTTTTAGCAGGAGTATTAGTACAATCCACTTTCATTTGCCGCGATTTTGAAGTGTTGGATGGATACTTCTGTTCCTTTCTGAAAACTTTCAAACCAGGAGACTTGAATTGCCTTTCGCTTTTCGGGAATGTTTTCATTTTGGTAAGATTCTCGTGTTTCCCGGACATGTCGAGTCCTAATTTTACAGCATTTGCGTACGGTGTCGACGTCGTTGGATTCATAAATTCGTCTTTTATCAAGGGAAAAAAATAATTGGGCGTCCAACCTCGAAGCGCAACTTTATTAAGTCTTGTCCACATTATTGAAAAAAAGTCATCCTTCGCGCATGACCGTATCTCGCCGTTGACCACATTTTCCCGTGGGTAAAATAGCCCATGTAGTGCTTTTTTAGTTGCAGAAGATGTAATTACATTTGGGTACACAGAAAATATTGGCTTTCCTATAACAGATGATAAAGCTAACAGATGGAAAGGGCTTGAGAATACAAATGACTTAGCAGCCTTCTTTGCTAAGAGCTTTATGTACTATTTAAAAAACGAGCGGGAGTGTTTTATTAGGTTTAAAACCATGAGCGCGCAGCGCGAGTGGCTTTAGACCTAATAAACACGACCCGCGAGTTTTTTAAATGACTTCAAAAACGTATGCATAATAAGTCAAATTTTTATATAAAAATCTTTATATAAAAATCTTTATATAAAAATCTTTATATAAAAACCTTTATATAGTTTGCATAACAATGGTCTTTTGTTAAAGTGTTCTTTAGCTGGTATAAAGACGTATGCACATGACTAATTTCTTACTCAAGATTGGATAATTGCTTCATGAATTATTAATGAGTTTTTGAAGGCAAGATAAAGCCTTTCTGTGTTTCCATTATAGGCTAAACTTCTTGAGCTTCATCATCACTGAGAAAAATGGATATTATTGATAATAAGGAATAACCAGACTCTTCTGCGCTTTGTAACAATTGTGGATGTTTAGCATAAAAGTCATTGTGACCAATCAGCTCAGCAGCAGTTAAAAGACGTAAAATAGCGGATAACGATTCATTACCCGATATCAAAATTGAAATTGAATTATAAAGACAGTTTTTAAAATCAGGCATCCAGTCTTTAAAATCGCTAGGAAGAAGAGATTTCGATAGCACATGTTCAATTCGGTTTTTATATTTAGGCTTTTTCTCCAGAGCATTTCAAATTATATGTCTCATCCTAGCCAGAATATCTAAAGCAGTTTCCTCATTATTCAAATATTTTTCTAGTTTTTTTTTTATCCTATATGGACTGCTTACGGTGGCTAAATCTTCCATTTTGATGCCAAGATCGTCCTAAAATCAAACAATAGTCTTGCTCAGTGTTATAGTTAAGGAATATATATGTTTGGATAAGGCCCTCTAAATCTTGAATAACAGAATAAGGACCTATTACAATTTGTTGATGAACCGCAATATCAAATAAATAAACAAATTTGACTAACATTGATTTGCTTATACCCATGCATGCAGAGGCTTATACCCAATGCAATTAACAACTTTAAATAGTTCAGATATTCTACTTAATTATCAGTATAATTCCTAACCAGTTATATAACCATGTCCATGTACTTAATTGTGTCAAAAACTTTTGCAATCACGCTAAATGATAACGTCCCAACAATTATTGGCAATTCAGATGAAAAGTGTAATAGCTTTCTCAAAAATTGATTATTGTTCACGATATTGTGCATGCTGCGTGATTTGAACATTATATAAAAAAATCGCCCGCGCCAGCCCGATTTTTTGGCTATAACTGAATGCATGAAGGCAGATTTGACGCATATGACCTTGTTATAGTTAGTGTCGAAATGGTCGAAACCGTGTCACGTGCTGGTCCACAAAACGTCATGTTCGGCAACCGGTCCGCAATGAAACATTTATTGACCAGTCAATAATAAAATGGGTGCAATACTATGCTATATAGCAAAACACTTATTTACTGAGACCTGGGGAAAGCAGTGCTTTCCCGAGGTTTCAGTAAATAATCAAAGCAGTGTGTTTTGTACCCTGTATTCCAGAGCCTTCAGTAAATAATATAAAATTGAAACGTCGTGAAGGCTCTGGTTCAACGGAAGGATTCTTTGATTAAACCGCGCCAATCACAAAAGAGAATTAGTGGTTTTAGTACAGAATCTGTACTAAATCCGCGAAGGCGAGTGATTTTGCTCGTTTTTCTTAACTCGAACAACATTCCCAAGTGTTTGGATCAGGCCATCCAAACACGGAAACCATAAAGTAATTGTTTTTATAAAATAACAACTTTCTGTGGTAAAATTTCACATTAAAAAACTTTCACTTTAAATTTACGTGTTTGGGTGGCCTGATCCAAACACGGGTTTCGACCAATCAGAGCACGCGTTATATACCTGTTATTTTATAATTGATATTATTAATAATTATTAGAACTTTTGTGATTTGGAATTGGAATGGACGGATTCCAGCTATATAACATTTTGACTAAATTTTGATCTAGGCAAGAAGAACTAAATCCATCAGTACAGAAACAGCATGTTAAAATTAGTAAAATTGCAAAGTTTGGTTGCAAAATGTTGTAAAATGGGGAAAATATAGCCCTACGAAATTTGCAAATTTTGTATTAATTTAATTTGTATTGCGCACGGGAAAATGCATAACCACTTTCGGCCCAAATCATGTTGTGGTGCATTTTCCCGCGCGTATTATTAATGCAAAATTTACAAATTTTGCAGGGCTATATTTTCCCCATTTTACAACATTTTTCGTACAAACTTTGCAATTCTACTAATTCTAAGTTCTATAAACATACTCTTTCCAGCTGTGGTGATGAATTTTGCATGTTCTTGATTCTCGCGATTGCATGTCGACAATGTCATTATACTCATTAGCATTGATATGCATCAATGGGCTAGGCCTTAGGCTTAGGGCTGAAACAAACTAATTTGAACTTTATTATATAGATTGAAATTTTTTACTACAAAATGTTTTGAAACTCAGTTTAAGTGTTTATTGAAACACAAAACTGCACTCAGTTCACTGTCTTAAACGCACTCAGTTCACTGACACTGTCTGAAACTTTTAAGCGTTTATTGAAACACAACAGCATTTTGATGCTAGTGCGACTCCTTAAATTTATATTTGTTTTATTACATTTTCGATATAAAAGCCTGCGTCGGCTTCGATATTTCAGCCCGGCTGCCGTGTATAATGAGCAGGCCCGTAGCTGAGAGGGGGGGGGGGACTGGGGGGTGGAAATGCTCCCCACTCAGAAAAAAAATGAAATTATGCCCCCCCCCCTTATTCCACATTTTTTACCATTTAAAAAAAATAGACAAACGCGGCTGTCATTACCCTGAGAGCAGAGCCTGATTTCCCCTCGCGTAGAAAATAAGGCTCTGCCGTTTTTGTGTTTTTGTTCGTCCAAAATTCTGGACGAAGTAAACCGGTAATAAACCAGTTATAACCGGTTTTAAACGCGCGCGCCTTCGTTTTGCATGTAAACCGATGACTACAATTTGAGCCCGCTATATATTTACAAAATTTAAAACTTTATACTTTATAAGCGAAATTTGGCTGAGAATAACTTAAATATACTGAAAAGTAACGTAGGATAAAATAAACTAGCAAGTTGGAAATTGTAAAATATAGTAATAGTTTGATTTCACAACTGACAAGTGACAAAACTATCGATTTGAAAATGTTTTTGTATTGTTTATATTGTCGTTATTGTACAGCACGTGCAGTTGCACGCCTCCAGCATGTGGCGATAACTGCATGTGATTGGTTCTCTAAATTTAGCAGTCATTCTAAAAATACAAGTGATCTTTGACATGTTTTGACATAATATTGGAAACAGAGCATACTGGACAGAAATTAAACACAACAAGAAAATATTTCTTTAAAAAAGAAATAATGTTCCTTTTCCGTGGTTCCAATATAATTATAGAAATACTAGACGTCTTTAATTAGCGGTTGTGACCAATAGATCACTGGTTCATTTTGTGAAGCGGGCGGGTTCTGGTAATTTTTTGCACGTTTTAGTAATTTTCATTACCTAGTAGTATTAGCATTAGTATTTAAAATGAGGAAAAACAAAGAAAACTATATAATAAATATATACCGCTGTTGGCGCTTTGTTTTAATAAAGAATTTTTAAAAATACTTCAAATATAAATCATCGTGCCTGTAGATTGGCGGGCAAAATTTGCTTGCAGGCAAAAAAATCACCGCTCCGAGATTTATATATTATCTAAAAGGTTTAACAGTATAAAGATACACAAACACACGTCCTTGGTCCACACACACTGATTCATGAAATTAACATTTATCAACAAGGCTACGAAGCATGGGTGGACGACAATTAGGTATGTATATTTATAGTTTTTGTATAAAATCCTATGCATCTGATTTATTTTCTTTGGCTCTTTGCTAAATATATGTATGCACATACTTTAAAATATTTGAAAAACATTGTGTCTTTATATTGAGGTCGATGACGGAAATTGGCGGTTCATTTTCTGTTCACCGAACAAATCCAAGCCTATAAACTGATATTTTTATAATAAGTGGGAAAAACTTGATAAAGATGCACATGGCCAAATTTGTGAAAAATGTATTTTTATATTAGTAAGGGTTTGCCTTTGGTACAAATATTAAATGTATTTATGCTTAATACGCTTAATTATATATATTGTACAGCAATACAGAATTTGCATGCAAATATCAAATGTTAATACTCATGCAATTAAATAATATGAAAAATATATACTAATACAGTCGACCAAGTCCTTGCCTCTACTTAATATGGACACCTCTTAAAGTATTCATGCTTAATAGGCTTAATTATATATATTCCCGGGCGTACTTATAATCGATAAATATCGATATCAATCAATACCAATTGATATATTTACATGTATTAAATAATCAATTGATATTAGAAATCAATGAATATCTGTAACTTTGTAAATTTGGTGTGACTTTCATCGATTGATTATTGATTTTTTATCGATTTTCATTGATGGAAAAACCTGTGTTCATATGCATGCAATCAAACAGGTAACGCTGTAATTTAATTAATACATACTTTAATTAATGTTGTAACAAAAAAATGTTAACGGATTCAGTAAAAATGAATGAATTAATTAACTTTTTATCTGGCCATACAGATCGAATACATGTGTATCTTCGAAAAATGGGAACAGATAATTACCTGTAAGTACGCCGGGATATATTATACAGCAATAGAGAATTTGCATGCAAATGTCAAATGTTAATACTCATGGTATGCAATTAAGTAATATGAAAATTATATACTGTCTACCTCTACTTAATATGGACACCTCTTGTAGACGGACACTGTTCTTGGGTCCTAGTCAAAACACAGCTATTATATGTTAGTACGTATATAAACTTCTCTTAGGCAGAAACCAAGTCTAGTCATGAGGGGCGAGGGTGTCCATTTGTATTATTAAACACAACAAAAACACAACTATGTAGTACACTGTTTTCTTGGAAGGATGTTAGAGAAGAATGATCTCTTGAATAATATCATCGTTCTCCTTGTATTTTAGGGAGATTGGTAGTTTTTGTAGCAGCGCAGCTGTCAACTCTTCAGCTTGATGGTTTTCATTTTCATCAATGGTGAAAAGTTGGATGAATACTTTTTGGAACACTGTGACAGACTTTAAGTCTTCTTCAGTCTGAAGGCAGAGATTACTCACGTATGCTTTTTGCAATTTGTCATCAGGATAAATTTTTGAACAACGCGGGCACTGGTTGGTGGAATCGAGCTTTTTGTTTCTGCATTGTTTGTTACTGCAGCTGTTGTAGCAAATAACATTTTGAATGCCAATGATGGTTCCATCTTTGTAGAGTTGATCATATTCATCATCAGTGTCAATGAGGATCAAGTCCTGGTTTTCAGACACCTATTCAAGCATAAATTAAGACAATATATAGCTGCTGTAAGTTCAAGCAGCAGTGTCGCAAGTTATAAGTGAGGACTATAAGCTTTGTGTTATAAGTACAGAAAAGGTATGTGTAATTATGGCAAATAGAGCATAACAATAATGTGGACTACAGACGTTATATGTACATATATTGTTCATAAGATGGAAAAAGAAGCTCTTGCATATTTGATTTTATGCAATAAGCTATGTCAGACTTTCAATTTATGTGACTTATTTAATTTTTATAGAATATATTTGGATTTTGTAAATCACACAATAAAAGATAATGAGATTAATAAATCATTTCGATAATTATGTTGCACATATTTTTTGGTCTTGGAGCCTCGCTCTCATCAGTAAATTATGCAAGGTGATTGGCTCATGATTCATGAGAGCTAGGCTCCCAAGTCAAATGATGTAATTATCAAAAGGGTGTATTGTTCTAGATAACAGTGAAATATTTCTCATGCTACTGAAGAGTTAGGATCTGTTTTTTCAGCTATTATAATTTTTCATTTACCTTCACTTGAGTTTGAGTTGTTGAAGATGCCATTGGTCTATTCTGGAACATTGATGTCTGTAGTCCAGTAAATGAGATAACGTCTCCTTGGGAAAGTGGTAGGGATGCCTTGTCTTTCCAGAGGGATACTTGCATTATCCCAGTTGTGTCTTTCAAGAACACTTCTTGAGGTCTATCGAGTTATTTTTTACCTTTATTGGTGGTTCAATCTACAGTACATAGTAGAGGTAGAATTAAAACACACTATATATAGTTGTTACAGACTATTATAATTACACTTTTATAGCAAGTAAGGGTTTCAGATACAAAGTTGGATTATATATGTACTCACCATCTAAGAAACAGTTTTTAAATTAGAGACATAAATACTGTATTACTGGCAAACTTTTCTACTTTAGGGAATAGGGTACATATATGCAGCAATTTATTCTTCTTAGGAGCTATACAGAAAGTGAATACTAATCAAAGCTTTTTTTGGCAAATGAAATCACTCATACATACCTTTGTAATTTTTCCCTCAATGGATATTTGTTGTTTTCTAGGAAGTTTCAATGCCTCTGCTATTGGGGTGAATTTGATGGTTGGGAAGGATGGTAGGAGTGGCAGTGGTAAGTTTTGTTTCAAGTTGAATGTTGGAACAAGGAAGATGCTTGATTGCATGTTGATGTTCAATTGAGGCTCTTCGTCACAAGTGGTTATGGTGCACTTTGAAATAACAATTGATGTGTTTTTCTGAAAGAATTTTTTGACAATGTCTTTTTCGTTTGAAATGTGACATTTGATTGTGCCTGAATCATCAGCAACAATACTCATGACAATGACATTTGGTGTGGTTGGATTATCATCATGATGGTACACTGGATCCACAATAACTTTAACTTTAATTGGTTTTGTTATAATTGCTTTTTCATCAGATGATGGAACATTTTTCAGGTCAGAGACAGTTTGAAATGACATCTTAACAGAAAATAAGAAAATTTTAACTAATTAGCCTTTCTCACACCGACATTTTTTGGTGGCAACCTTTTTACAACAGGGATAGTAAGCTGTAAAAATGAAACTTTCTATAACTACAGTATAGTACTGTATACATAATGATTATAAATCGATTTACAGTTAAATATTTGAAAAATTATTTTCATATCGCTTAGATTTTTCACGTTGTTTATAAAATAGTGATCCAAAAATGGCAGATATATAATTTAGACCTTTGTGAGAAAGGCTAATTAATTATCTGGCAGTTGTGTGTCTCTTGTTAGGTTTAATAGTCGTTGCATTTCCTGAGTAACCTTTCTTGAAACTTTTATAGACTTTTCAGTGAATTCTGTTAGTGCAAGACCACGTAAAGTTTGTACACGACGTACAAACTTTGTACAATGCTACATATGCCTGTCCAGGTTTATTGCATTTGGGTCCCAAATTGATTACAACATTAGACACAGTCATTCCTTGGCTTTTGTGAATTGTTACTGCCCATGCTGGCATAAGTGGTATCACTTCCCTTGGGCCTGCACGCGGGCTACTGGACTATAAATATCTCATTCACCCTAGTTTAACAACCCACAATTGATTCACTGGATTTTGTTGTATTTTTTACAGAGCATTCATGCTTGCAAAAAACCTTACGAAGAGAACAAGTCAAAGCACTTTCTTCCAAGAAGTATGAACATCTTTGCGCCAGATGTGCTAACAGCCAAATCCCGATTCTTGTACTATGACAGTTACAGAGGCTGTGGGATCATGCTATCGTAATATGGCAGCGAGGCATCGTGCTAGATCAACAGTCATACAGATCTTGGAGATGGAAATTATCCCTGCTTCAAAATGTCGTAGACCTGCCATGAAACAGCTCTTTAACTCGAAGATTCACTTCCATCTGGCACACAGGGTGATGAAATAAATATTGAATATTGTCTGACTTGACAAAGAAACCGTAATATTGGTAAGCTTTGTTGCCAGTTACCTTTTTATGACTTGAAGATTGTTCACAGAAAAAATTGAGTTTGTAGTTAATGGGATCTAATCATGATCCCGGATTGTATCCTTGCGGGGAGTTTGACCAGGTACCGGAACCATATTTTTCCGGTTAGCTTTTCCATATTTTCTTTTCTATAGCAATCTAGCATATGCAGACTTTGCGGCATTTTTAAGGACCTGGATCCCGAACGAACACGAACCCAAATCGAGCAAGCTGACCATTGAAAATTGTTTTCCCTTGATGGTACCTTTTCATATGGGGGTCAGCACTTTTGAGGAAAATGGGTCATAATGTTATGTTAGTGAGGCCCACCAAGGGGTTATGACCGACAGGCGACATTCCTTAAAGAGGTGACAGACTATCTGAAAAAGAGCGACAAACGACAGCTCCTGACTGGGAAACAAATAGTCCAGTCAAATCACCATAAGTAAATGTTCCTGATCAAAGTAATCGCAATAGATTTGTTTTCAGTGGTAAAGTGTGAGAAAGTTGAAATTTTGAAATCATTTTTAGACAAATGTAACCTACATTATTGGAAAGCTTAGAAAAAACTAAAATATGGATCATTAAACGGTTATCTTGCTTTTGCCTATCCAGCTGAAGTTATACAAGATTTAAAATGCCATAAATTTGTATTTTGTGCAAATTTTGCACTGTCAAGTGCGAACCGTACGGTTCGTGAAATTTTTTAAGGTGGCTCAATACAGTTTTAAAAAAATGGAAAATTCACGATTTAGATAAGTATTTTTGGACAATTACTACTTGTTGATAAACTTTTGGTTTTTAAAGTAATTTAACTCGTAAACGGAATCGGTGACCCCAAATTCTATTCTAAAAACCGATTTCTCTTAGTATAATCAATTACTTTGACAATTAAAAAAATTATTATGTATAATCACCTTTATTCAATTTTAAAAATTTCTCCTCCACAGAATTTTTTTAAATTGGCAAAATAATTGATTATATTAAGAGAACTCATTTTTAAAAATAAAATTTTGAGGTCACCGATTAATTTAAAGCCAAAATATCCGCCATCTTGAAACATCATTGTTGCCATAGCAACGACAGTTGCATAACGTTTGCGCAAAAATTCAAACTCTTTTGATGTTGTTTTATATATATATAAGTAAGGTACTTTTTGTTTGTCAACAAGTAATAATTGCCCAAGAATATACGCATCTAAATCGTGAATTTCCCACCACGAATTTTATTGAGCCACCTTAAGCCTGGTTTCCATATGGCCGTAACGGTAATAGAGATTGAGTCACGATCTTTTTCATCAGCCGAAATACAACATTTTAGAACTGAAAATACGCGGAATGATTATAATTAGATAATACTTATGATTTATATGTGGTTTACAGGTATAAACTGTTAAAAACTGGCCGTTGAGGAACAGCGTCACTCTATTCTTACGATGATTACGACCATATGGAAACCAGGTTTAACGGATTGTGAACTTACTTTGTTGATCCGTCTTTCATATTATTGGCAATATTGCTTCGTTCATTAAAAAATATTGCTCGAACTAAATAACTAAGTCAAACGTTATAAAACCTTCAGGTTACTGCCTCTACAGGGTGTATAAAAAACCCTGAACATTTGAAATTGCTCTCAATTTTGCAAAACAGCTATTATGTAGAATAATGTAGAATAATGAAAAAAAATACTCAAACTCAAATTTTGTGAACCAGGGGTGCGTGTCTTTTCCAACAGACTAAAAATGGCTTGCGCACGAAATTTAAAAGCTTTGATCATATTTTGAGTTAATAGACGGAAAAGTTGTTGGGTTTTTAATTACTGTACAAAATTTCAGACAATTTGCCTCAGTTTGGGTCCTTTAGCTACTCATTTTATCCTAAAAAACAGCCTTTCGCATGCTTAATTAATGCCTTTACCTAATTTGCATATTGCTGACTTATGCAAATTAGGCAAAAGGCATCAATTAAGCAAGCAAATAACTGATTTTTAGGAAAAAATGTAAGTTTGCGTGAGCAGTTAAAGCAAATTGTCTGAAATTTTGGACAGTTATTAAAAACCCAACAAATTTTCCATCTATTAGCTCAAAATATGATTAAAGCTTTCAAATTTCGTGCAAAAGCTATTTTTAGTTTGTTGGAAAAGACAAACCCCCCTGGTTCACAAAATTTAAGTTCCAGAATTTTTTTTCATTATTCTACATTATATAAGTACCCAAACAGGCTATATACATAAAAAAAAACTGGTTATTAATAGCTCTTTTGCGAAATTGAGAGCAAATTCATATCTGTTCAGTTTTTTTATACACCTCACTCATATTATCGTTTCGACTAATCTGTAAATAGAAGCTCAGGATGCGTATATGATCATTCATATTAGTTATATATTGCTGCGACTGCAACTATTATATAATATAACCTTCAGAGCACAGCCTCTATATTATCAATCATATTAATATATTATTACGCTCTATTATTATTTGTTGGGATTCCACGTAGATTATACCTTATCCCGTATATTACTATGCTCAATAATGTTACACAACAGCAAAAAGAGAACATGGATCGATAGTATATATGTATTTAGTTTTTATTACAATCAAAATCGTTTTTTCGCAACAACTTTAAAATCTTGTGGTCGTACAACTAGTGCTGGGCCGGAAATGTCTGTACTTGGCCTGTCTGCTCCTTCTGGCAATTCGATCTTGTAACGATGTAACAATGTTGAAGCGAAATTGAACATCATTATCTTTGCCAATGACTGGCCAGCGCATTCCCTACGACCAAGACTAAATGGTAGAAATGCATGATGTTTGGACCAACCAATGAATGCTCCATCAGAATCTAGGAATCGTTCAGGTCTAAATTTATTTGGCTCTGGCCAATCTCTCCCGTCGTGGTGCAGTTGAGTGTAATTAAGAGCAACAAAGGTACCTTTTGGAATGTGATAACCAGCGATGGTTGTGTCACGAATAGCGTTAGTCCCGGCAATTAAAGCTACACCTGATATCCTTTGTACTTCACACAATGTAGCTTGTAGGTACGGAAATTTCTCAGCATCTTTCCAACGAGGTAAGCGATCCTTATCCATTACAACGTCTAGCTCTTTGTGAATTTTCTTTTGAACCTCATCATGTAACAAAACATACAAAATAAACCAAGCAAGTGACGTGGACGTTGTATCTGATCCAAGGAAGGTAACATCAACCATTATATTTGGGATGTCTTCAATGGACCCAATGTCTTTACCAGTCTCTTTCGCCATCTCTTTCTCGTAGGCACAGATAAAGCTATCAGTAAGATCCCGAATAACGCCAGGCGTGTAGGTCTCCAGGTGTGCTCGAAATACTGGGGGAAACAAATTGTTCTTTAATTGTAGTGCACGCTTGATATCCCGAGTGAACTGTGTTGGCAGATACGTTAAAAATGGAATCAATTGGTATAAAGAAGATTGCAAAGCTTGTTTTGAAACTATATCACCAAATTCTCTGAGATGCTCTATAGTTGGGTCATGTAGTGATAACTTCTTTGATGTAACCCATTCCCAAAGTTGTACCAGTATTGAAGACTCCAAAAGTTCCTTTGGTGAGAAGGGCTGACCTTCCATATTGTCGATCTCATGCAACGCAGTTTCAACAGCATGTCTCATTCGATCCTCAGCTTCTTCTGCGCCCGCTCCAAAAACATGCATAGCTGACTTGAATACTCTTCTGCGAAATAGAAACGCAGTTGAATAATCCATTGTAGCTAAGTCTTCACCTAGAATTTCACCAAAAGGATAAAAGGACTTAGGTGATTTGCCTGCAAGATCATCTTTCCTTTCAAGTTTTGCTTCCCGTGCAAGCGAGGCTGTATTTAGCACCACCATAATTTCCTTTGGAAACGAAAGTGTAAAAATATCTCCGTATTTCTCAGCAAGTTTTCCAAAAGGATTTACAGGATCACACATCATATGAGGAAGGTTTCCAACTAACGGGAAGGGAAATGGACCTGGTGGCAATTTGCGCCTTGTAAAATAGGTGCTGATCACATTCCAGATGAGCCAAACAAGAAATATGGACAAACAGACTTCTCCAATCATGATATTAATTGTGAATCTACATAAGTGAAGAATAAGTTGTTAGAACATGTACTATTGTAGAAGCGCTGCAAAATCTTTGCATGGCTAAGCCAGGAGTGAAACCCAAATAAAATTAGGTGGACGAATTTTCGTTTCGTCTAAGTGAGCTCAGTAAAACACTTCTATTTATTAGTACCAGAGCTATTGTAACAGAAAGAGTATAGAGGACTGCGGGTCAAGAATGCGGCAAGGATACAGATGCATGTCTTCAGTCTTTTTCACCAGCAAACTTAAAGAAGTCTTAATCAAGCTACTACGGGTTCTCACAAGAAAAAGAGTTAAATTTTACTTTTTTTATATAAAGAACGACCGTTACTAAGACAGCGACGAACGTTCAAAAATGACAGCTGTTAAAATCATATTATAATGACTTTCGGGCGTTGTGGTATATTTTTCTGGCTAAAATGAACAAGTTAGCGGGCTAAAATTTACCAAAAAAATATGAAACGAAAAGATATATCTATTTTCAAAAATTAAATAAGCTCGAATCCACTCAAATGAAACTACCTTTCTTATACCAAACTATCACTTCATAAATTGCATAAACTCTTTTTACATTCTTCTCTTTTTGTCTTTTGAAAACAGTTTTGTTTATTTTTCTCCATATATTATTTTTCTCGCTAGTACAACGAAATAACGGTGCAAGTATAGCGTGAAGACTCGCGACTTTCCAGCAATTATTCTATTATTTGTCGTTTATTTGCAATTTGTTTTTACTGCAATCACCCTCTAAAATCATTATAATAGTACGGCCACAGATAAAGTATGACCAGATGTGTAACTGAATAGGCCCTCGTCACAGAATAAGTCATACAGAAGCCAGACTCCTTGGTTTTTTCTATGATTTGAATTTGGCGTAACCGTCATTCGTCATCAAAATGCTCACGCGATGGTCCTAGGACCATGGCGTCAGCATTTTGATGATCAATCATGGCGTGGCAGCTGTTACTCGGGTCGACTTTCTGTGTGTCTTTATTCTGTGCCCTCGTGTCCGGTCTCAAATTTCTCTGGATGTACATGTCATGCTTACTCAGTGACACATGCTAGCAAAATGGCGTCCTGAAAAATACGAACTTCTACTTTATTGCGGCGTTTTTGGATCGAATTTTTTGGATTAAACAATACTACAGTTGATGTTCCCGGGCATAGATATGGTTTTGGCCGTCTTTAGAGTCAGAGTCTGGCCGAAAACATATTTGTGCCCGCGAACATCAACTCTATTGTTGTATTAATATAACAAAATTCATAATATTGTAGAACAGAAATGAGAATTATAATTCCACTGTAGTTTTAGATTTCACCGTCACTCTGTCGGTTACAACTTACAGCGCCAAAACACCGACTATCACTTCGTTCATACCATGGATAATAAAATGAATGGATAGGAAACTAGCTGACGTGACCTAATGTTTTCAATGGGCTGATGGCGTGATTGGATGTTGAAACCTAGTTGCAAACCAAATTCTCAAAAACGGCATGTTTAGCAATAATACAGCTAAACATTTTAGTCAAAGAGCAAATAAATATAACTACGCCATTCCATCGCTAAGAATAACCAGTCAATTTTAGCAAATATTTCAAGCACATTTCGTTAAAATTGGGGACGCCAATTTCGTAGCTACAAATGTAAAAAAATACGAAACAAAGACGAAAAACATTTACCTTGAATACTTTGTCGTGGCTTAGGCATGTTTTTAAAACAATTAGACCAGTTTATGCTTCAATATTACTCTTTTAAAGCGGAAAGTATAGCGAAAAAACAAAAATGCCGAGAACTTTGCAATACGCGTGACGTCACAGATTGCAACTAGGTTGTTTTTGCTTACGTCAGCTAGAGTCCTATCCATTTAATTTATTATCCATGGTTTATACAAAGGCTACATTTCGAGCTAGGATTCCTGCCACTTGAAATTTGATCCTATAGAACTCTTCCCAATCGCAATCCTTGTCTTAATTACTCCTCGATATTTAAACTGTTTAATTATTAAAATTCTACAAACAACGAAACCAAATTTGGCATGCCATTGTGTGTTAATTACTCGGTGTATGAAAATAATTATTTCATGATCATAAAGATCAGGCTTTTGGCTGTTGAATGACATATTTTGTATCCAATACGGAAAAAAAAGAGCAAATACGAGTCGAAATCGCATATTTCCACTGCTGCGCTTTAAGCCTGGTTCACACTGGTCGTAATTTATCGGATATCTATTGTATTCTTTTCCGACAGACAAAGCATTTTGCACACCAATGTCCACAAACAATGGAAATCCCCGATTCTTACGACCAGAATGAACCAGGCATAAAGGTGGGGTTACACGAGCAACAAATTGCTGCAACTTGCAACAAAATTACGCATGTTAATTGAAAATGTTTACACATAAATTACAAATCACAAGGCAACATGTGTCGACATTTCAACTTAACATGCGTTGAAATCTGAATTTGTTGCAAGTTGCAGCAATTTTGTTGCTAGTGTAACTCTAGCTTAATTAAATAACAGAAGGGAAAGCAATTAATCACGAATGTGTCATTTAAATAATGAGCTCAGGACTGGTTTACAAGACGTTTATGATAATTTTTGTATGGTATTTTGAAGGAAATATGCACTTTCGACAAACAATTTTTATCGTACTCGTATTTGCTCATTTTTTCTCCATATTGGATGAAAAACATGTAATTCAACAGCCAAAAGCCTGATCTTTATGATTATGAAAAAATTACGTTCACTCACCGAGTAATTAACACACAATGGCATGCTTAATTTGAATTTCGTTTTTTTTAGGCACCCTGTATTATTTTCATGCGATGGATAATAGATATTCTACAATCATGCATTCAACGAGTTTTGTTTGCCGTTGTCGTCCTACAATTGCTTAAGATCAGCAATGATTGTTCGATACTGTGACAGTATTTCTGTCTGTAAATATCTTTGCTGCATGCTGTTCTTGAATTTTTCTCTGTACTTTGTACAATAATTAGTAGTAGACCTCTCTCCTATAGGACAATTTTACCCTCTCTAATTTGATTCATACATATTGTCTTTGTATTCATTTACATAAATATACATGCGTTCCTTACGATTGAAGTACATCTAGGCCGTTAATAACATGTTCTCTATATTTACGGTTATACATCTCGATAGTTTAATTTTTCATGGAGTTTACCAGCGATTATACGAATAAAACTAGTTTCATATATTCTGACACTGCAATCGAACAACGAAAAATTCGTTGGCTCGAGCGGGATTTGAACTCGCATCTTCGGGTATCTAGACCGCCGCTCTACCCATTGAACTATAACAGGGATTGGTAGCGAGTCTTATCCCATTTAATTAAGTGCACGAAATATTTCGTGACGACTTAACGCTTGTCTTAGAGGACGCGCAGTGTTTCAATTGTATTTCAGAATTGACCCATCCTCAGAAATACGAAAAACTAGTTTCACATTATTCTGACACTGCAATCGAGCAACGAAAAATTCGTTGCAGGGGCGTAGCGACTGGGGGGCTTGGGTGCGACGCCCAATAATTCCTAACTTCGAAAAGTTGGTCAAAATTTGAAAAGTTGGTCAAAGGAATTATTTAAATATTAAAGGAAATATTATTTTCAGAATTTTAGAAAAATTTCTTTGATAAACGGAGAAAATTTGTCATATCGGAAAAATTTTTTATGTCGCGAAAAGTTTGGATATGCCCGGAAAATTTTTTTCACCCCTAAAATGGTACACTGACCGAAATTTTTTTGGCGACGGGAAGGAGGGGTCGCCGAAAAAAATTTCGAGAAATATTTTTGCAAGGACGAACAAGTTGGTCATTTTCATTGAAAAAGTTGGTCATTATGGTATGACGCCCTCCCCCAATCTGGTATCGTTCGCCACGCCCCTAATTCGTTGGCTCAAGCGGGATTTGGATAAGACTCGCTACCAATCCCCGTTGACTCGATAGCTCAATAGGTAGAGCGGCGGTCTAGATACCCGAAGATGGGAGTTCAAATCCCGCTCGAGCCAACAAATTTTTCGTTGCTCGATTGCAGTGTCAGAATAATATGGAACTAGACGTTACTATCGCAAGGAAAATGCTGCCTCACCCCCGAGGTATCAAAGGCAAGGGAGCATACGCAATTTGCTAAATAAGGGCTGTTTATACGGATCCCGCTTAAACCACTTTGTCAGGACGAGATATAAGGCGCGCGATGGTTTTTGGAAAACTTTATTTTCTAGGGATGGATTATAGTTAACTGTAATCGAAAGGTTGTTCAAAAAGCTATAAAAATCTTGAGCTACATGATCTTCTCTACAACATTTGAGTTCGGTTATAGCCAGCGTTTGAACTTTCGTTTAGCCTAGTGACTTATTTCAATACAACAAAATCATCCCAACTTCCACCATGTAAACAGCCCAGAGTATGCCCGTTCACAGGTTAGGTGCTGGGCATGACCTAACCTGCGAACGGGCAAACTCTGGGTACGAGATTGCTAATACGCCTGTTCAGGATGCAGGAAAAGACTGAAAAATGCAATTTGAATATCAAACACCTTGCACAAAGTCGAAGGTCAGCTAAATATTCTAATTCTACTTTCTTGGCATGGTTGTTTTTTTTTATGAATGCCTTGAATGCTTATAACTTGCTTTTGTATGTATAATTATACTGTTAATGGTGAAGCTAGCCATTATTAAACTAAACTCTACGTGTCCAATGATTCATTCAAATATTATCACAATGTTGATATATATGGCAATATGAGATTGTCAGTATTCAGTGGCAAGCTAGCCATGGCAACTGGTCATGCTATGCTACCGAAACCTGCAAATCATTAAAAACTTGCATAACATGACTTGTTGCTACAATTTCATATACCTTATTGTGATAAAATTTACGCAGTACTAGAATTGGCGCAGCGCTGGGTTGCGCGAATTTTCGTAATGTGCGAAATATAATCCGCGCGAAAAGCTTTGTGATGTAATATGAGACACCGGTTGTTAGTAAAGCAAATCGGTTGATTTATTTAACGCACATCTACACATTTAACATATCATATGTTTTAAGTTGTCCTGTCAATATTAGAAATAAAAAATGTCTTCCTCCCGGACAATTTCAGTCGGGATATTCTCAGGTTCCACGTAGCATTCCGTTATGAATGCCTGCATTTTGCCACAGATCCTCAAACATTGTTGTAGTAGTGTAGTAGTAGAACTTTATTTATCCACGCTGACCCCGTCAACCGTAGCTGATTTCCACGGGGGGCGTGTGCCAGAAAATTATTTTACATGCAGAATATGATAAGGATAAGCTAAGCTATTACAGTAATATATAAATTTAAAAGATATAACAAATGTTTTGAGCTATTTACAGGTAAGTTATATTTACAAAGGTTACCAAGCACTAATGTGAGCAGCGATTTTATTTCGAAAGGAAGAAAGTGACTTGCTTTCCCTAATTTCTTTTGGTATAGAATTCCAAATGTTTGCTCCGTCGTACATAAAACTATTTTTCATGCTATTTGTACGTGGTTTTGGTAAATCAAAGGTGGCAACGATCATGTGTGAGCGCCGCATTGATAGTTCTAATAATAATAACATTTAATATCCATCTTTGGTTAAAAAAATAGAATGGATTTACAAGAAGTGCTAAGGTTAAAATTGATAAGAAGAAATTTTACTATTATTTACATCAATGTTGCTAAAAATGTTTATACTAGTTATATATTCTATAAAATTAATTTAGGACTGTTTTAAAAGGGATATAGCTCTAGGTATAAAGGATTGCCCGTGTCTTTTAGTATACGATACAACATATGGTAGATTATTTGTTGTTCTTAGATCGTGTTCATGGGTATAAGGTTGGGGGATAAGTTTATTACATGGGTTGGTCGGATCACTTAGAATTCTTTGATATTCCGTAATAGTTAGGTGTGCCCTTCTTTGTTCTAGCGTTTCAAAGTTGCACCGAGATGTGCCGAGGATTTTGATGCATCTGTTTTGAATGCTCTCTATTTCATCAATGAGATATTGTGGTAAACCACCCCATATCGGAGCTGCATATTCTAAAACAGGTCTAATCTTGGATTCATAACATGTAATACCGATCTCAGGAGGAAGATTCGCCCTACGGCATTCTCTCAGACTAAACATTCGTTTATTTGCTTTCCTTACAATGTTCTTAACATGACAGTTCCATTTCAAATTGTTTTGATGCCAGACACCCAACAGTTTATGAGAATTTACTCTTTCCACTACCTCGTTTCCAATAACCAATGGTTCTGGTGCCGGTATTGCTGTGTTAAAACATATCCACATATCTTTTGTTTTCTTCGAATTTATCGTCATTTTGTTCCTATTAGACCATTCTTGTACTGCTTCAAGGGCCTCCTGCATATGGCTGGATGAATCTTGTGACACCACTTCGTCCTGTGTACAATCATCCGCGTATTTGCATATGTTTATGGATAATCCATTTGGGATTGAGTTCTCAATATCATTAATGTGAATATTAAAAAGAGCGGGGGACATCACAGAACCTTGTGGGACTCCTGCAGGACAAGGTTTGACCGATGATAGGGTTCCTGCTAGTTTGACCTGTTGTCTTCTATCTTCCAGAAAACTACACGTCCATAGCCAAAAGGCTTTGGTTACATTCATTTCTGCGAGCTTACGAAGTAGAATTCCGTGGTCAACAAGGTCAAACGTTTTGCGAAAATCTATGAATAGTGCATGAACTCCATTTTTGGCGCTATGAGTATTGTCGGTCACATTAAACCAGTTCTGCGAGATGTTGGTGAGTGCGGACACGGTTGATCGTTTGCTTGTAAAGGCATGCTGATTATCATTTATACGTGAACTGGGAAGGTTCAGTTTGAGCTGCAGCTTTTCCAGCACTTTAGCCATTTGGGGAAGAATGGATATCTGGCGAAAGTCATTCTCTATATCTCTAGGTGGATTGACCTTCGGAACTGGGATAACTAAGGCGTGTTTATACGCAGTTGGATATTCACATTCTTTTATACTGGCGCAAATAATGTCATGAACGATGGGCGCTAGTTCTTCACAGTATCGTTTAAGCACCCATGCTGGAATCCCATCGGACCCGTTGGCTTTTTTAGAGTTTAGTTGTTTCAAGGCAGTCTTAACCTGTCCAATTGAGGGAGTAGGAGGATTTTCTTGCCTCAGTGATGACGCTACGTCTTCAAGACTAGGGAGTATGGTTTCAGGAAGTTTTGACCATGGTTTAGTAAATATATTCTGCAGTATTTCCACTGTATCGGGAGTGCTGTCTGAAATTAAGTTGTTGTTTAAATTGTCACCTTCAAAGCCAGCTAACTGGGATATCGTTCTATGCCATTTTGCTGCATCGTGTTTGCGTTTGCTTTTGACCTTAGATGAATAAAATTCTGCTTTAGCTTTCTTGATAAGTGTAATGATCTTATCAGCCAATTGTCTATATTTGGTCATGTTCCGAGTAGTATAGGCTTTTTGCCTCGCTTTAATCTCTTTTTTGATATAAGCCGTCATCCATGGCTTGTCAGACGCATGGGTACGTATCGTGGTTACAGGTATTGTTTTATCTAATATGTCTATCATAGTATTTGTAAAAAGACTAACTTTGTTATTGATATCTCGAGCCTCAAATATTGATTTCCAGTCCTCAAGGTTTAATTTTAGGCCGAGTGCATTTAGGTTACATGGTTTCGTTAGGCGCACTTTTCGAGTAGAAGGCTTCACGGTTTGTATTGTTTTGGGACTATACAACAAACATTGATGGTCAGAGCGACCAACTGGAGGCAGGTGCACCACTTCTTTATATAAATCTGACATGTTCGTTAGTATTTGGTCTAAAACTCTGGTGCCTCTTGTCGGTGCTTTTACAGACTTCTTCAAGTTAAATCTTCTGCATAGTCTACTCAGCTTCATTTGATTGAAGTCTCCCATTATGCATACACCAGCAGACGGGTAATCTCGTAAGACAGAATCAAGTCCCCTAGTAATATACTCAATCAGTTCTCTTTCATTTACTGCCGACTGCCCTGGGGGGAAGTAGACGCCAACTGCCACTATAACGCTAAAAGGCCTAGGGGTTCTGGGGGGTTTAAGAAGCAGCCATAGGACCTCTCTGTTATCTTCTTCTAAATTTTTTAGACATGTAGTTGGTATACAAGCGTTCACATATGCTAATACACCCCCTCCTGGTGTAAGTCGGTCGCGCCGATAGGTATTGAACATTCTTCCAATGCTTATAGCAGAGTCGGGTATATTTGTATTCAGTCATGACTCTGTAATCATAATCAAGGAGGGACTGTTCATTTCAACAATAGCGTGTAGATCGTCAACTTTGTTCGAAATGTGACATATGTTCGTTAGGAGGATAGTTGGCATGTTAGATGTAGTTTTATTACCGGTTTGATTAGTCGGTCTAGGATTCCGTTTTGAAATGTTTAAAGTAATTAGGTTGGTAGGGTTGCGCCTATTTCGTTTATATCTATAATTACGTGATGAGATTATAACTGGAATATGAGCCATTATATGTAGGTTGAATATTTCCCAAGATGGGTGCTACTTTTCTTTGACCACATAATTTGTGTTTCTTTCGATTTCCATAGCTTACAACTTATGTATTTAGGCCAGAAATTATCTTCCTAGCAGGGAACTGACGGCCGAAGGAACATGGATCTTAGATGAGATTGTTCCCCTGCGTCGACTTTTGAAAATGGAAATATAAGTCGGGATTATATTTCGTTTATTAAGAAAAGATAAGATTTGGTTTTCTTTCACATTATCGTCTATACCTGTTACGAGAAATTTCTTGGTTTTACTTCTATTTCGTTTGACACCGATAAAGCCATCGAGGTCACTAGACAACTCGTCAATTTCACGTTGTGAATTCTGGGGGCTAGATGTGGGTATTTTGTTCGTTTTAGGCATTGCCATAGATTTACGATTTTTAGAGACAGGAGAAGATGCTGCTACTTTTGCATATGTCATCTGATCCTTCCACTTTAGTTTGTTCAGCGCCATTTGAATCATTAGTTGATATAGGACGAGGTGCAGTAAACACATCGTTCGACAATTCTATAGGTTCTACTCTTTCAAATGAAGTAGAGGCATTTTCATTAGGTATTGTATGATCACACCCATTGTTCTCGGTAGGATTAATCAGTTGATTCGAGACAATAGGGCTGCATACTTTGGCTTTGTTACCATTGCAGATGTTTTCCCGATTTGCATATTCAAAAGCTCGTTCGTTATAATTGTTGACTCAGTCCGAAATTCATCATCGGGAATCTAGTTTTTATTTCTATCCATATAAACTCTTGAAATTGGCGAATTGCCGGTCCTATGTTAGAAATCGATTCCGATATAGCTTGGATCGCTTCGGAATTGGTTAATTGGCCAAGTTTAAGACTTTCGAGGTCTTCACAAACATCTTGCATGCTTGATTGCTTATCAACTGAAATGTCCTCGTCCTGCTTACATATCTGCTTGCATAATTCCTTCATAACATCGCACGTTTCTCGCCATCAAGATACAACAAGTTTTTATTCTTTTTCCATATTATTACTGAATCATCAAAGATAAAACTGAAACACTGAAACACATATTATTACTGAATCATCAAAGGTAAAACTGAAATATGAAACACTAGTTAAAAATGGCCGAGTCGCAAGGGTCAGAGAGCCATCCACTCCAAAGGCAAATCCTTATAATGCTGGTCGCCAAAACCACCAGGAAATCGAAAAGAACATTTCGCAAAAAGGTATGCAACGAAAATGTACTCGAATGATGCTATTGGTCGGTGGAAACATTTCGGAACTAAAGCTCGAATCAAAAGTGACGAGGGTTCGCGAATACTCTGCTGATCGAGCTTGTATGATACGAAACATCAAGACGGTTTTTATTGTGGTAAGCACATAACACATACCCTGGATATTTCAGTTATGTTAATGTTGTTATATTTCCTCATTACAAAACTTTATTGTGCACTAATATTAGCGCTGTGGAAATCCAGACGGATCAGCAGCCAGATGAAACAATACAATGTCAATGCAGAGATGAGCCATTGCCAGTATATGCATGTTCAGCAAGGGAAACAGCAATGGAGTCATGTAAAGATTCTTAAAGATTCTCCTAAGCAGTACGAATACATCCTATACAACTTATAATGAAGGTATGTATAACATTTTATGCTTTCCTGAATCCTGGTGAGAAAAAAAGTGACTTTTGGTTTTCATTATGAAATTCCATATTCTTTATATCACATTTTCAAACAAATCTTTTGTTCATTCTGCAATTCTGTAGGCATGTTAAGGGCACAGTAGCACCTGCTGATTGATGTGTTTTAATAGCACTTGAATGGCTTTTTGGAAGCCAAATTATGATTTGCATGAACATTAACAAAATCAAAATTTGGCTTGAAAAAAGCCATTTAAGTAGCAGACACTAATGTGCATTTAAACAGGAATAAAACTAATTATAAGTCTTCTTTAGGTATGGAGATTGGTGTTGCAAGTGATAACCGAAGGCAAATCGCTCCTAATATAACCCCTGTCCCTCCTCCATCAGTCAAAGAACTTGTTGAAACCCATCAGTCTAGATTCAACTGATCACTGTAGACAATGTGTAGATGATATGCATAAAGAACTGGACTGTGCGAATAGCTGGTCTAACAATTCGAACTTGCCAATGAATCCTACCAAGACAAAAACGATGGTTTTTTCAACATCCCAGATGTCCACAACTCATAACCTGGCTTCGTTGGATCTTGTCTCGATGCATATCAATCATCAAAACATCGAACGAACAAAGTCATGGAAGGTTTTGGGTATGAAGCTTAACGAACACCTTAAATGGAACCTTCATTTATACGGGTCTATACGGGTCATTGCCTGCATACCTTTTAAAACGGCTGCAAAAGGCTCAAAACTCGGCTGCTGGTTTTGTTAATGGCAGGTATTCTAAAGCTGGAGATGTGATCTCAATTGGTTGGTTACTAATTAAAGAAAGAATCGATTACAGTATTGCCAAACTTGCATTTCAAGCTCTTAATGACGAAAGATGGCCAGGTTATTTAACACTCGAAGTAAAAGAAGTTACTAGAGTTTTGAGAAGTAACAGTGATGGTACTTTAAGACTCAAACACTCTTACATCGAAGATACTTTTCAGTATAATGCTGCAAAAGTTTTTAATGATATTCCTGATGATTTTAAATGTATGGATTTTAAAAACTTTAAGATTTCCTTAAAGAAACTTTTACTAGATGAGATCGTAGTAAGGAAAGACTAAACTTAGACTGATAACTTTTAAATTATTTTAACTGTTTGGAGATTTTCAAATACTCCATTGTATAGTGACATAGATGTAAATAGTTTGTATTTTAATAGTAAGTCATTTTGTAATTTAATAGTAAGTCATAGTAAGTCGGATGAAGGGCCATATAAATAGATATGCCATATTAAATCATTATTATTATTATTATTATTATTATTATTATTATTATTATTATTATTATTATTATTATTATTATTATTATTATTATTATAAGTATCTGGCACTTTATAAAGCAAAGTGCTCTGGTTAGGTCTCCCTATAATCCCTGAAAGGCAGTCCACCTAGGAGAAGGAAACTCTGATTTCAAACCCCCGGACCCCAATAGTGGGCCAGGCTGTCCATATTGGATTCATTGATCTTCGGTGTTTCCCAGACATGTTGATGAGCTCTGATATAGAGCGAAACAGCCATACGCTTTTCAGGGCTGAAGTAAGGAGCAAGGAGTAATTTTAAAAAATTAAAAAATCAATGTCAATACCAAATGTTGTGCTTGAACATCCAATGCATTTGATAACTTGTCTTTATAAAATGAAATATTAGTGTTCATAAAGATTTAACCATTAACATGATAAAAACTTTCATTTGTTAGCAAAATTTGCTGTGGTTAGTAGACAGAGAAAGCTAGCTTAAAATAAGTTTGAACTTTTGAAGCAATGGGGCACATTGCAACATAACCTGTAAAGGCTAGTTCACACAAGCAATTTTGAACTGCAATTTTCTTCTTTGTAGTTTGTATGTGTTAGAGTGAATAATCACAACGAATGCATGAGCTAAGCCACGCAAAGTAATGTTTCCTATAATTTTGCTAAATCACATATGCCAAAAGGAGAAAATCACAGTTTAAAATCGCTTGTGTGAACGGGCCTTAACAGGTGTGAATTACCCAAGTTATTTCAAAATATTTAAAATGATCCTCCCTGTCATGGGGAGATAATTGCAGTAAAATGGGTTAGTGAATAATAAAGTTTCCCTCAATGATCAATAACATAATAAAAACATGTGCAACAAATATTTACAATCTAGCAGGTTGATACCCAATGTATATCCCATTTGGACAAAGATTAGATACGATAAAGATGTGCCACTCGACGTATTTCCCTAATGTTTGCGTGTCCGTAATTTTCCGTGCTGATCAAAAGTGATCACGCGAGATGACGAGTGCATAACACTTACTGGCAAAATGGCGGCTATAAAAAAATCTCGGACATAATTTTCGCAGAGTGGCACATCTTTATCGTATCTAATCTTTGATTTGGAGAAGGATATCGTCTCTATATTGCTGTAACACAACAGCTTGGAATCACTCTCCTGTTCCCACTTCCTAACCATCCATGTTGCCAGAGTACGTATTCTCTGTAAGCAGCATGGCGAACATTTTCATTGTTTCTAACATTATTTAACTGTTACACTAAAATGTCTTCCCTGTAACGCATGGCCAAGGTACTAACTGTGGGAAGAGAGGGGCTAGGGTTATGCAAGGCTGTCTTGTTTGTACATGTACAGCATTTGTTCTCCAATTGTGTTGGCATTGCAACACAGCAGCCACATTTACAATACTCTGGGGCATTTTCTGGGTTTTCGTCTGGGTCTAGTTAAAGTGGTGCACCTGGCAATTCGCCGTATAAGCTCTAAAGCAAATGCTCTTAGGGCATTTAAATCCAGTGCTTCCACAAGATTCTGAAGTGAAGATATTTATCATTAATTAAATGCAACGACTCAAGCACAGTGAAACACTGATATTTCTTACCACCAATTGCTGCTCATTATTAGCTGCATTTTCACAACTATGTAGACTTGTATAGACAGGCAAACAATTTTTACATTGTTTGATATTTTACCCGGCAAGGCCATATGCATAATTATGCAGGGTATGTAATAAAATAAATCATGTGTGTTAAAGCCAGTGGTTAAAGCTTTCAGAAATGTATGTCTGCGCATATTCTTGGCAGGCAAAGTATCAAAATGTGTAAACAAAGTTTACCCAACGTACTATTGTTACATAATCATTATCTTTCCTTTAGAGTGAACAATCACAGTGAACAATTACATATTCTCAAATGAACATTGTTCAGGCCATTTTTTTGCGTATAAACTAACGAAACATATATAAACTAATGAATGAAAATAATATTACATACATACAATGTAACTAATAGCCTAGCAATAATACAAACTCACCGTCTGGTCACTGTAACTTTCTTGAACCCTTCTATTGTTCATACATGCATGTATCAAAATCCTCTTCAAATGGCACGCGCTTGAGCAAAAATTTCTCATACTTTTGCAGAGACAGAAATTTTGCCCTCTCTATCGAAGACATGAACATATTTCCAATTCTTCCAGCGAAAAGCTTTCTCCGAGTACTTCTACCATGACAGCAACAATGACTCGGACAATGTGTTTCGACGAACAAATACCCCAAGGAAAGATTCATGATTACTTTGGCACTTCCAAATATATATAAATCAAACAATGAGACTGAATGAGTTGCAAACTCGCACCTTTGCTGTCTAGGGCCATTCCATTTAATATCCACCCCCCCCCCCTACGGATGAGGTCAGTAAAATTTTAACCCCTAAGAAAAAAAGATCAAAGTGCCGACACAAAACACCCCTCAGAAATTTGTAAATTTTCCCCTTACCCCTCAGAAAAATCGCAGAGATCAAAGGATGCCGACAGGCTTAACCCCTCAGAAACGACTTTTTGAGTCACCCTTCAGAAAAGCTCATCCGAAGGGGGGTGTGGACATTAAATGGAATGGCCCCTAGCCACTCGGCCTCTTCTGAATGTTTCATCAACAAGGCACACAAAAGAAAAATGCCGAATTAATCAACAATATATCTTCCATTGGTGGTCTCACAAAATATTTAATTGCTTGTCTTTCAGAAGACAATTTTAAAAAAAATGAACAACTCCACTCCTGACTCCTTCATTTATTTAGTGCATAGCCGTTATACTTCATATTATACAATTGAAGTGGATCCAAACCAAAACAAAAAATGTAAACAAAGCCCGCACATGCGCAGAATGGACTGTAATCTAGTTTTAATTGAATCTGTTATCTCATCATCATCTCACTATAGCAAGAGGTAGGCTAATTTCGTTCTCGACCAATCAGCATTTTGTTTACATTTTTACTCTAAGCCAATCAGAATGCGTAAAACATCTCTCGAAATTCGCCCTTTAAGAAAATGGGTTCCCTTTTGGAAAATTGTTAAGAATACAAATTTACAACTTATACTACTTGTCCCTACCGATGCTGCGATGCGATGCAGTATTCACAAATATAGATGATCGTGTTTATGGTATATTTAGTACTATATCCCACCACATCAGCTTAGGCTAAGCTATAAATTTACTATCGTGTTTATATATATATATATATATATATATATATATATATATATATATATATATATATATATATATATATATATATATATATATATATATATATATAATTTCGCTTACCTCAAAATTCCGCAACAGTCTGTTTCATCAGTAAAAAATCATCAGCTATATAAAGCTACTCGTCAAGGAGTGGCGAGATATTCTTTAATGAATCAAATAAAATATACAAGTCTTCGAAACAAATAAATAGCCAAAAGACTTCTCAATCGATATTATTTATGTGTAGAGCGAAGTTTGGCACGAATCAGCTGAAATCTCTGAAGATCCCGTCTATGTTTTCTAAGATATACCGATATTTCTGGAGATTTTCAACTACAGGCAAAGCTGCATCCAAGCTGCATCTAGGCGTCTCCATGCAACTGATGCAAGTGGTGATTCACACGAAATTTCCTTTCTCTCGTCTTCAACAATATGGCTATTGCTATAATTAATATTTAGTTTAAATATGCTCTTATAGATCTGACTTAGTTCAATATAAATAAACACAAATATAAAACCTCGCGTAACCTGTTTATACGCTGTACAGGAATATACGGATTCGCTTGTTTCGCCGGACACCAACACTTGCCGTTCAGGAGCAATGCTTGCCTACAAATTTTATCCCCTTCACAATTTTTGTTTTATTTTATTGTATAGTCGCAATTTTCAAGTATTCGGGGTATTCTGAAACTGTACGTGCGAATCTTGTAGAGACTACATCGGCCTAGGCGTAGAGCTATTAAGTAAACAGGGCCTAAATTAATTTAGTAGTTTCATTTAATTGTTTGTGTTGCTTTTATTTGTCAGTACAGAATATTGTAAATTAAAATATTACTACAATGCAATACGCGTAGTATTTCATCAGACATCTGCACTAATAAATACTGTAGGCTACAAGGAAAACTACACCTTGAATAATAGTAGACGTTTCTTGTTTTGTCAGGAAACATCACAGCTCACTTCGACACGGCTTTTGAGTTTTGTAACCGTCCGAGACGAAAGTAAATCATGCAGTCGGGAAACGTCTTACTTTGGAAGATTATTTTGCAAAACATACTCGTACACACAAGAATCATAAAAATACAAATGTTGAATTGTTATTGTCAACTGTCAAGTTCAGTTATTTTTAGACAATATGGTGTTAGTCAATAGCCAATCAGAATGCAAAATTGACCGGCCCGGACCAGGGCTTCCTCGTGTCTCGCCTCGTCCTCACACTGAAGCCCTGGGAACGAGGTTGCCTCGAACTCATAGAATCAAGGCACTTATTTGGGAAAAACAAATCTTCGTACGAAGCCAATTCATTGCATGCCACTCCTTGCAACTAGGAGGAACACTTTTCTTTGTCGATAGTCGCTCCGACTGAAGTATATTCAGAAAATTATAATTTTCACGACTGCATCCACTATACGCGCTGAAAATGAATGTTGTGGACGAGGCTTGCTCTATCTGTATACAGCGTTGATTGTATTGCCGTTTCTTCCCCCGTTCATTTCTGGCAAACTAGCAGCATTCAGACTCCGGTTTAGATGTATCTAGTTGGCATTGGGGGTAAAAATCCTAACGTCAAAGAATGCCATTTCGCATCTTCTCCAGAACCCTCTCGCAGCTACGTCTATAGGCGGGCATCATCCGCACTATTCGAGCCAGTGGGAAGATTTTCTCCTGTCAGGGTTAAGAGGTTTGGGAATATATCTCGTTGTTCGTCGTGGCGTTGATGAACAAAACCTCCGGCTTAAGGCACGAAATGGCATGATCTACCGTGAGCTGTTTCCCACATGTACAGTATGATGGCAACCTCTTCAGATGACTTCAGTTATACTGCTATCAATGTGAATAATTTCTATTTTAGGCTTTTTTTGAATGAAAAAGGTATGATGATTTTCAAAGCAGTTCTGTTCTGGGAATTCTTAGTACAAATTTCAGGCAAGTATCATCCTTATAATTCCATGTGATCAGAACAGAGATGTTTATTCACTTGGCACGTGCCACGAGACTGGCATGCAATAGCATTTTCTTCCCGCGGATTTAATTAAGGGGGGGGGGGTGGCACCGAAGAGAAATGTTTTTCATGGCAAAAATTTTGCTGACCCAACCATTAAAAAGTCAAAAATTTGATTACCCAACCTCAAATATCAAGTAAAAAATAAATACCCACCCCTGGCCAAAATTAAACTTTACACAAGGTTACCATTCAGTTGTCACATATGTCCTTTACCCGATTTCTGTGACAGGAGTTTGATAACTGCTTGTTTGCTACAGTCTAATCAGGTATCATGTTGTCTGCACATGTGCTTTCTTTCCAGGTGATCTCGTGTTCGTATTTTAGCCAATCAGCGCTCAGAAAGGGTTGTCCGAATAGAAATCCATTTTGATGTATTCAGTCAATTATATCTTTCGTTATTCTTTATGAAACTAATTGAAATTTTGTAATTATGTTTGGTTATGAGAACTCTAGCTCTGACAAAAATGTGGAATCGAAATACAGTATATTACAGGAGATATTCAGTTGTTTTAATCATAAAATGGATTTCTATTTGACAACTAGTGCCAGTACTTTTCCGCGTATCAAGATCATCTGGTTGGAGACACCATTTGTCTTCTAACAAATTGGAAAATGATCAAGACAATGACTGATTGATTCACATATTGTATTGACATATGACTATGTCTATAATTTTTTATTACCCAACCCTTGAGTTGTTTTGTTTTTCATTTACCCAACCTTTTACTTACCCAAAATTTAGTTTACCCAACCCTTTTCTCTTCGGTGCCACCCCCCGCCATAAATAATGACTGGTCCCTAACTCGCTATAGTTTAAAACAAAATTTTAATGCATTAACGGCCGAGTTTAGAGACAGTTTAAGACTCAACGATGAATTACCGTTCAGTTTTTCGTGCTACAACCATTCTGATAAGAGAAAAATCGTCCTCAAGTTGTTTGATTGCCCACCATTTGGATGAAAAGTCACATGATTGCAAACAAAGAATATAAATTTAATAGTTCGACGCATGGTAATACCGCCATGGATTGTAAAATAACTGGATAGGAAACTTCCTGACGTCATTGACTCATCCTTGTTGAAAAACGTGACGTCACGCGTAGTGCGAATATTGCCAAAGTTCTCGGTATTTTTGTTGTTTTGCTATATTTTCCACTTTAAAAGGGTGATATTGAAGCATAAACTGGTCTAATTAGTCGGTGGGGCCACCTGTGGTGCCCACCGACTCTAGGTTTGCCCTTTGGTACGCCACAAAATGAAAAATTACGTCATTTTAATTACGTAATTCTTACGAAATAAAAATCAAAATGGCGACCATGGAATAGAGTGCAAAAGTTCGCTATTGAATATTTGGTCCAGTAGCAGGGTTCGAATTAAATATTTAAAAGTGAATAGCGAATTTCTACCCATTGACTCGTGCAATAAAAAGTGAATAGCGAATTTCCACTATGTACAGTAAAAAAGGATTGAACATTCGATCTTCAACCAGAAAGGCTGTTATAATAATAAAGATTCAGCAGTTTTTATTTTTTGGTAGTTGTAAGATTATAAACAACACAGAAAAGGGAGAAAACGACGATGTAAAATTAAATCATTCCCATTTCCAATATCACCCCTAAAAATTTGCGCAATATCTAAAAGAGTTAATTAAAAGGCATTTTAATGAACAAAGTTAGAGTAAATTAAAGTACAAACAAAATACTGTACATATAAAAGTAAACATGGCAAAGCTCAGAAGCAAAACACGAAACTGGCATACATCGCATACTATACACATTATGAATTAAACTAGAAAGTTATTGAACATTTTGATTTGGGTTTTAAACCCAAGTGATTGTGAAATTCAAATCTGATTATAGTTGCGTGAACAAGTAGCATGACATTTGACCAGGGCCGCCGAGAGCTTGGCGGGGCCCGGGGCAAAAAATTTTTTAGGGGCCCCTAGTGCAAAAAAATTTCCCGGAAAAAAATTTTTCGGACAATAAATTCTTTTTAGGTGCGTTATAATTGCTTTCGTTGGACATTTCCGCAATTTTCCATACCAAATTTCGGTTCATTGCCCCCAAAACACAAATATTTTGGCCCAAAGACAGAAATATTTCGCCCGAAAAAATGACTGGGGCCCATTAAATTTCTAACATTAAATTTCTAGGGGCCCCAGAGCCTCGGGGCCCGGGGCAATTTGCCCCCCTGCCCCCCCCTCTCGGCGGCCCTGCATTTGACCATCCCTAGGTGGACTTTGACCAGGGCTCGAATTTTATCGCGGCAATTGCCGTAGAGGAGAACAAAATGCCGTGGATCATTGTGGCAACGACGGCAATTTTTTGCCGTATAGTGCAATTTTTATACTATTCACTGTGCATTACTACTTTGATACTTGAATTCAGATGTTGATCAAATCATGCGTAAATCACTATTTTAGTCTCAGTTTTCTTCGAAAAAAAAACCACTAAAGAAATACGTAGACATGTTTCTAGCTTGTCAAATATCCAAAGTAACAATAAAATTAAACTCTTATTACAGTAATTTGAAAAATGCCGTGGAAACTGCCAAAATTGCCGTAGACAGCTATACGTTCTACGGCAATTTTTAACGCCATTGCCGTCGATTGATTTCAGGGAAATTCGAGGCCTGACTTTGATACATTTTTATCATGTCAGCCTATCATATTAAAACATCAAATCAAAACACAGCTTGAGGCCATTAGGAAAACGCAACAGAATTCTATTGTCTATTCAGAAATATCCGCGCATGTGAGAGAATGTTTCGCCTCAAAATACAAAAAGAATTGTTTGAATTGTATCCGTTTTACTTTTTCGCATGTGAAATCTTCTCAGGTTGAATAGTGGGTTTTTTATGTTACTGTATAGCAAAATGAATAGCAAAATCCCCAAAACGGATAGCGAATCGCGATTCGCTATCTGTTAAATCGAACCCTGTCCAGTAGTGTCTTTTCTTTTGGGGTTTTTGAAAGAAATATATTAATAATTCACTAAAAGTTATCACGATGTTTCACTGTTATGTTATCGAGGAGGGAAGTAGATAATTTGTACATAATTTTATATATTTAAAGTTTGTATCGCGCGACGGAGCCGCGGAGATATCGGGCGCGCAGTTTTGATGCTTTCTATATGTTTACTATTGAATTTTCAAAATCTCCGGCGCGCAATTTCCAAACTTTCCAGTCAGTAATAATATTTGTGTCTTTTCGATCTACATAAATTAAACTTAAAGTCAGACATCGCCTGCTTCTTTCGAGTCTACGACTACATCCTATTCCTATTAAATATCGGAAGGACTGAAGGTTCATTGGGACAAAATGTATTACTACAAGATGAAAAGGAGGAACTCAATTTCCTGATATCGTGTGGAGGTAACTTGGAATATTTCTTGGCACAAAAACATATATTATTATTCCATGCAGTTCGCCGCCTTTACACTGCACGCTGAAAGGCAAGAATATTCTTCGCCTCGAAACTAGACGCATTATAACGTCTGTCTATTCTCTAATACATAAAGTATTTCGCATGATTACCAAGCGACTAGCTAATGACCTGTGTCTACAACCATGTATAGCAATAACGCTTTAGTCCTATCTACTAATCTACATACCAGCCTTCGATGCACTAACTAGCTAGCTATTAAAGTTCGGTTTTAACTTGGCCAGTTGGTAAAATAACACCAGCCGATCTGTGTAATGACAACAGGATAAACGCTTATAATTTTAACACATGCGATACACTATAGTGTATACAGTATATATACTAGTATATGACTATTAAAACAACATTGCTACATGGTTGTACTTGTTTACAACTCAGTTGTTTTAACTATTAGCACTAACTACCAGGCAAACTTCAAGAATCAATATTTTCGGAAAAACAAACACGTTCTTCTTTAATTAGTGCTATTCAGTTGTACTTAAAGTTGCATATTTCCGTCGCCCCAGCGACTAACGCTCCGTGGAGCGTCTTGTTGTTTTAAAAACATGCCTAAGCCACGACAAAGTATTCAAGGTAAATATTTTTCGTCTTTGTTTTGTATTTTTTTACATTTGTAGCTACGAAATTGGCGTCACAAATTTTAACGAAATTTGCGATGTATTTTTCACTGTTTAGTGCTTGAAATATTTGCTAAAATTGACTGGGAATACTTTCGAAGAGTTTTCATCGTAGAATGGCGTGGTTATATTTATTTGCTGTTTGACTAAAATGTATAGCTGTATTATTGCTAAACATGCCGTTTTTGAGAATTTGGTTTGCAACTAGGTTTGAACATCCAACCACGCCATCAGCCCATTGAAAACATTAGGTCACGTCAGCTAGTTTCCTATCATTTATTTTATTATCCATGATACCACGAAGCCGAGTAACTATGAAAATAGTATACACAGAGTAGACCATTAGAAATTAACCTATTGTTCTAATTTGATTTTATAGTATATATTAGCCACAAGCCCACAGTATATTATGTATATACAAAATTGCGGATAGACTCATAGGCGAGGATATAGTATTCCAAGAGTTTTTTAAATAGTACGTTCTGATCAGTTTAGCCTGCCGTAGCGGCTCTCAAAAAGGAGAGCCTGCACGAAACCCCATGCCGTGCCGTTTTTACTCGTTCTCCCAGAGAACGAGAAATCTGATTGGTTCAAAATGAAAAATATGCTAATTTGTGCTAAAATAATCGTTGATTATTCAAAAACTTTATTTAACCACGGTAAAAAACTCATCAGGAGTACAAACAATTACAAATATACAAAAAAATTACAACAAATAAAATAACCTGCTTTCCATGAATGCCATGGAGACAAAACTTTATACACTTTCCCATTACGTTGGCTGAACTATTGCAAAAGGAAGTAGATTATTTGTGCTAGTATAATATGATCGATATCTTGGTTTGTGTGTGTGTTTTTGTTGTTTTTTTTTATGCAATTTCCATTTCCAAAATGTCCACCTATTGCTTTTTTTCGACACAAAATGATAATGTCTGTCAGATTTTAGCCGGACCGCCTTTTTTCGTCCCATACAGCTTGTAACGTCGTATTAAATATTTACATTCAGGAATGGATGCGAGCATTAATGGACGAGCAAACGAAGTTGAAGTTCCTTTAGCATTGGATCATTCCTGGGAGACTCAACATTTTATAGGTATGTTTAATATAATTCATGAGGAAATTAGTATAACATATTGCTTTATTTTTGTCACATGCTGATACTGGACACCTACCGATCAGGAGCAAAAATTATTGAGACAACCGCATAAATGCCCCCCCCCCTCACCCCCAATTCAATGTTGTGTGAATGACTGAAAAGAGAAAATTCAACCCACTTTTTCCAACATTGATCATGGTGGCAGGGAGGAGGGGAGGCCGACGTACTTTAAAATGGCCAAAAATGTGAAAAGTCTAATTATTTTTGCACATATATATATATATATATATATATATATATATATATATATATATATATATATATATATATATATATATATATATATATATATATATATATATATATATACATATATATATAGTGGAAACTCGTGCGCCAGAAAGATGTCCCATCTTTTGCTAGCAGGTTATGAAGATGTCCCATCTTTTCTTAACCAGTGGAAGCTTAAAAAAGTCCTATATTATAAAAAGTCCTTAAAAAAGTCCTATAAAGTCCTATCACGCTAAGTTATAGAGTAAAGCGGTGCATGGAGCTATAGGGCTATAGTTTTTTGAATAATATCTAGAATACTTTTAGTGAAAACTCTTGTGTCAGAAAGATGTCCCATCTTTTGCTGACAGATTATGAAGATGCCCCATCTTTTCTTAACCAGTGGAAGCTTAAAAGGAGTCTTATATTATTCTTTACATCACGCTAAGTTAGGGTATAAGCGGTGCAGCTATAGTGCTATAGTTTTTTTAATAATATCTAGAATACTTTTAGTGAAAACTCTTGTGACAGAAAGATGTCCCATCTTTTGCGGACAGGTTATGAAGATGTCCCATCTTTTCTTAACCAGTGGAAGCTTAAAAGGAGTCTTATATTATTCTTTACATCACGCTAAGTTAGGGTATAAGCGGTGCAGCTATAGTGCTATAGATTTTTAATAATATCTAGAATACTTTTAGTGAAAACTCTTGTGACAGAAAGATGTCCCATCTTTTGCTGACAGGTTATGAAGATGTCCCATCTTTTCTTAACCAGTGGAAGCTTAAAAGGAGTCTTATATTATTCTTTACATCACGCTAAGTTAGGGTGTAAGCGGTGCAGCTAATGCTATATTTTTTTTTAATAATATCTAGAATACTTTTAGTGAAAACTCTTGTGTCTGAAAGATGTCCCATCTTTTGCTGATAGGTTATGAAGATGTCCCATCTTTTCTTAACCAGTGGAAGCTTAAAAGGAGTCTTATATTATTTATTACCCGACAACGCAGGCGCGGGCGTAAATTCCGTAAAATAGCTAAGACAATGGTGTCAATGCAGCTATTGTTTTTTGAATAATATGTTGATATATATCTTGGTGAAAACGGTAAAAACATTTGTTCCAGATTCATTTGCGCACTAGGGCCTTGGAAAAGACGGTATAAGTGTATAAGCCATTGAAGCCGCCGCACTTTTTATACTGCCAAGATCTATAAAGACGGCAAATAGGTTTCGACGTTTCGATATGGAATTATCATGCCATACTTTGGACGTAAACAAAATCTAGGTTGAATATTATTCACGCTATTCGATCTCTAAGATATCAAGAACGTTTTGTTTTACAACTCGTGCTCGAGTATTATTACACGCAGCCTTATTTCACATTATACGCTATAGTATAGCCTGACCATAGGTGACTTGTCAACAGTCAGCATCGTAAATATCATCCTGACATATTTGTACACTTTTATTTTAATGCATAACAGAAAATTAACTTATTACTTGCTTGGTTTCACACTGCGTTTAAGCAACTGAACCTGGATTGATGACATCTTATAGCGGTAATTAATAATGCGATTAGCCTTGCTCGTTTCCTGAAGTTGCAAACTCAGTTTGCAGATCCCGCTGTTTTTCAAAACGTGCGGGTCGTCATGATCAGGAGCAAAAAGTATTGAGACAACCGCATAAATGCCCCCCCCCCTCACCCCCAATTCAATGTTGTGTGAATGACTGAAAAGAGAAAATTCAACCCACTTTTTCCAACATTGATCATGGTGGCAGGGAGGAGGGGAGGCCGACGTACTTTAAAATGGCCAAAAATGTGAAAAGTGCAATTATTTTTGCACGCGATTGTAGTGATGAACAAGGTCGTAAATCCTGGTGGGACGGGGCGATCCCCCTCCACCCCGTTCCCACTTTCTCGACATTCGTAAAAATCCACAATAAGTTACGTCTGTTGGCCTCCTCCGCACCACCCACTTTTTGGAAGTGGATTTCCGCCCTTGCTAGTGAAGTGTATTGACTTTGTATCCATTCCTCATTTTCAGTGAATTTGATATTAATAGTACAAGACAATAAGGCCGAACACGTATACATGAGCCTTTAGTATTCAGTAGAAAGTGAATTATTATATGCAATTTTAGCTCAATAAGGATAAAAGAGTACAAGCTATGGTAAATTGATCCTTTCTATTTAGTAATAATAATATAATATTATTTCTTAACCGCGATCATTGCTTATAAAAATTACCAACGAGAACCTATATACTTGCTTGATCTCTGATCCTTTTTATAATAAATCTTGTGTAGTAAAACACAAGATTTATTATATCGAGCTTTATTGATCTAATGGCTAGAAGTATTGTACGAAGCGCGACTATCAATATTTCTATCAGAGTAATCAGATATATAAACCGCTCCCACCTCAGCATTTGGAGATTTTGCAAACTGCATGGCGTTTGCGCTAATAGTCAACTAAAACCCAAGATACCAAACATAGACGACGAAATACTCATATTAAATTTTAAAGCGAATTCGTGTCACTATACTGTCATTTTATATTTGCTTACGATATCGCAATATTTCACAGCAAACATGTAATTAGCTATGTGTATTGTAGATGGAAATTTGTATTCATTTATTAGACCTAACCAGGAACAGCTGTGAAAAATGCAACTTTAATTAGGTCCCTGGCAGGAATTGAATATTCGGCCCTGCGATTCCCGCGGTGCAACGCTCTACCCAACTGAGCTATACAGAGGCCAGTTGTCGAGCTTTAACCACAATAGTTCATGTACATATACTAGGGTACTGCCACGTGTAGGTTATGGGTATGAACTTGTAGTTAGAGCTCGGCAACTGGCTCTGTATAGATCAAAATCTACTGATCTGTGCTAAGTTAAAACAGTGCACAAACTGGCCACGGGTAATACGGCCAAGTACTAGTTCAGTGTAATATTCCTCAAATATGCATGACGATAGTAACTTCGACTGAGTCAATTTTCCTGATGATTTTGGTTGGAAGTTTCAGTGGCAAAACTTTCAGTTGAAACATTTAGTGGAAAAAAAAAATAGCTGTAAAACTCTTTGGGTGTGCGGCCATCTTCTTTGGATCCACTATATATGGATCCACTATACATACTACTACTCTTTTTAATTCGATACGATACTTCCTCGATATTTTCCATATGTTTTCGATATCGATACCGATATCGATATTTTCCCAACTCGAACAACCATAACAACAAAACTGAAGACTATTTTTAATCATTGATATAATGATAACGGCAACAACGCTAAGTAAACAATATAAACATTAAATAATATGTGTCAGTGATTGCAACCAACATAACCAGAAACTCCGATCCTGCCCGTGGACCATTATAGCACCACATAAAATGAACTACTTAGTATTTACGCCTATTTAGGCTTTTTGGTATCGTTTTCATGATGACGCCGCTGACCAAAATGAAATATATCGCAGGCTCAGAAGTATCGAAACAATCGATCGATATCTGTTGCCATTTCACTAGTATCGAGTATTTGGTATCGGTATCGGCCCATCCCTAATTAATATGTTCCCTTAATAGTAGCGGTAGTATAGTAGTGAAAATGAAATCTAAACCTCACTAATAATAGACAACTTGCATGTTAGACTAATTTTTGATTTAGGCAAAAAAGTAAATTCCCGTAAAGAACTTATTAAAATCAGTAAAATTGCAAAATTTGGTTACGAAATGTTGTAAAATACAGAAAATATAGCCTTGTGAAGTTTGCATATTTTCAGTATGTTTGTATTACGTGCGGAAATTGTTACCATTTTTGAGCCGAAAATGGTAACAATTTCCTCACGTAATACAAATATACTGAAAATATGCAAACTTCGCAAGGCTATATTTTCTGCATTTTACAACATTTTGCAACCAAATTTTGCAATTTTACTTATTTTGATTATGTTCTTTTTAGCTGTGGTGTTTTATTCCCTTCTCTCTACTTAGATTAAAATTTAGTCTAACATGCAAGTTGTCCATTAATCCGACATATATTTTATTTTGTAAAGGTAATTCTGTTTTCCTTCCCGTACGCCTATATGCGTACCCTGCATGGTTCCAGGGGTTCTTGTGCCGCCGTATTATAAATTACGAATAAAAACTTTCTCAATTTTAAGTTCTTTGAATACCTGCTGAAACTTTCCTTTTTTGGCACCAATGCCTATTGCATATTGTTATTGTAAAAAAAGTAAAATAACAACATGCAAATTAGGTAAATGCATGAATTAAGTATGCGTGATAGACATTGATGACAAAAATAATTAAAGTTTCAGCAACAATTTAAAGGACTGAAAACTGAGTAAATTTTCTGATATTTGGACCATTGATAAAACACATAACAACTTGCTCGCCCATGAACTCAAAATGCGTTTTAAACTTTTAAATTTCACGCGCAAACTATTTTTAATGCTGCTAAAAAGACACCTGCTCTGCAAAGTTTATCTTTAAGGAAATATTTTATTCATTCTATTCCCAAACAATCTATATTTATCAAAAATATTCATGAAATGAACGGATTTGTGAAATTGAGAGCCGTTTCAAAATTGTCCACTTTTTTATACATCCTGTATATATAATCACCAATCTATAGTAGGCCTATCAGAATTTTGCGACACTTTCAAACCAGTCTCAAAGCTCAGAGCTTATTAATGTTATTATATGTTCAGTATTTTGCAGTTATATTGGCGGGCAAATAAAAATTACGTTTATTGTTTTTCAATAGAAATGAATGGCAACCTTGAACTAGAAGAAGAATCGAATCATGATTTAGTTTCGCGTCTTGAAAAACCACTCCGTGTGAAAAGGGAAGATTTATCTTCACTAAATGACAATGGCAATGGTAGGAAAATGGTCAATTTATAATAATAACTAAGAATATTGATGTTAAATTATATATTTATTTGAATTAGTTACTATTGTAACTATTAAGCAAACTAGCTGTAAGTAAACGTTGACTCATGCAGAGTATGATATATCAGTAAAGTCGGTGATTTATATTTCAAAACGCGTATATATATATTTCAAAATGCACTGATGTACATTAATAACTATAACAATTCTACAATGAGCTCAAGCCATACATGAGTTGGTAACGAAATATCAAATTATTCCAGTACATTTAGAAAAAAATAGACAATAGTATTTTAGAAAATGGAAAATGTACTCTCGCTTTAGCAAGTGTTAATTAGAACGTGTTTTTATGGTTCGCTTTATGTCGAATGTGACGAATAACGAACGCTTGTTGTTTTAGAAACAACAGCAAAACTCATTACCCACTTCATTTCCCACGCCATTTTAACTTATCTGAATATAGTAAATGTCCATTTTATAGCAGGTTTTTCACTTTTTAGGTGACAGCAAATGCACCCGAAAGGTTGATCTTGGGTTTCTTTTAGACAGTTCTGGCAGTGTTGGAGCAATTAATTTCGATAAAATGAAATCGTTTGTAAAAAATTATACCGGCTATTTCAAGATTTCACCAAACTACACAAGAGTGTCTGTGATAAAATATCAATCAGGGATACAGGTCCAATTTCTGTTTTCGAAACTATTTGTTTCGCAACAAGACTTAAATTCAGCAATAGATAACATTCTCTATGCTGGAGGTGGCACTAATACAGGTGGAGCATTGTCCAAGGCGTATACAGATATGTTCAATGTCAGTTATGGTGCCCGATCCTCAGGTTGGTTAAAACTGTATGCTAATTATTTTTCCCGTCGATATTTTTTTAAAGTCTTTTCTCCATCAATTCTTTTCGATAGTTCTTTTGGCTTTTCTTTCATAATTTCTTTCTTGTTTTTCTCTCTGTTTTAAACTTAAATTTTACCGGTGCATGAGACAAGCATCTGACTCATTTAGAGAACATTATGATAGGTTATTTAAACGAGCTATATATATAGATCACGTCTGTATCTACCTGCAAGAACATTCCGCTTCTTGGCCAACAATTTCCGGTTTAGCGTTAGCAAGAAAAAATATTTAAATAGGCTTTGACAGCATTTTTTGACTATCAATTTTTGACGATCCGAGTTTTGACGATCAATCTTTTGTATTCCCTTTTTAACGGCAGTAATAATTAATTCATTTATCGACATGTTTTTCGTTGAAAACACACAAAAAACACTTTTCGTGGAAGGGTATCACAACATTTGCCCAAGTGCTTGTTGCCCATTTGGAGAAAGGTATAATATTGCGAGTTCTGTCTGAAAACTTCCAATTCTGTAAAATGTCTTAACCACTCAATTTCGATGCAAAATTGCGAGTTTTTGGCTATTTTTGATCGCAGAGGTAGCATTCGAGAGCTAAAAGCCTGATCTTTTATTGGTATGAACGTAATGTATAATTCACGATAACATGCCAAAGTTGGATCACCTTTTTTTATACACCCTGCATGATAACATTGATGGTGCACAAGTGTTGATTGGCCGAGAAGCGTGATTCTACAACTGTATCGGGAAACACGGGAAATTTTCGTCTTGCAGCTTTTGTTTTTTAAAACGCATAGAAACCAATTTTGACACGCGCTACAATCAACAAGTGTGATCAATACTAATTTTGGCAATGAAATTAAGCAACCACAGAATAAAAAGCTAATTATCAGTTTAACTTAAATACAGGATAACTTGCCAATGAATATTTTGTGGGGTGAAATTCATGAAATTCAAAGGGCAAACTCCACTGGATTTTATGCTTATGTAATACGAATATGTAATTTAATCGATATAGAAAAATAGATACTGAAAACATTTCTTGGGTTGTATTGTAAAATAAATCGAACACATTTTCCGTGTGTTTCTGAACAGTTATAGAAACACTTGTGGGAGTTTTGGAGAACGTGATTGATGATTTCCCCTTCTCTCCACGTATAGAAACATGGAAAATGTTTTCTTGTAATGCAAATTGCTTATAATGGTCATACCCATATGACCATATGCAGTTGTGTGCCGAGAGTATTAAAGGGAAAGTTCGCTCATACAGTTCGCTCTTCGCTTTTTTAACTTCTATAAGTTTTTTTTTAATATAAATTGGGCAATTTAGGAGGCAAGTGGAAAACGCGAAAACAATGTACATGTTTTATGTTTACGACAAAATACAAAACAAACTTGCTTTATATTTCATCATTTCCCATCTTATATCTCTTCTTGTCATTTCTTTAAAGTAAAACCAGTTAGAAATTCGCTTGTCAACGACTTTTCCATGTGTTTTCTTTCTTTTCAATTATTAATGAATGAAGTACGTTGAGTATGATAAGAATTATCAAGCCCCAGTGGCGTAACACAACCTCCGGAGGCCCCCCTCAAATTTTTAAGTGGGGGCCCTATTTTCGAATCAAATTCATTGAAAAAAGGGGTTTAAAAAAATTTAACAATTAAAAAAATAATCACAAAAAGTTTTCCCCATCAATGTCTACTAAAAAAGGAGTCCAAATTTCACTAATTCATGCTTTTCGGGGCCACCCATTACAAATTTTCGGGCCTTCTATAACTGTGGCTCGGCGCAATTTGCCCAATGTACTAGCAAAAATGTTAGGGTCATTTTTGCCGGGGAACCCCCAGGCTGTCAGGCATGGGTGCCCCCCCGTCTCTGGACACCCGGACACCCTCCAGTTATATCAAACGAAGGCTGATCGAGGTTGATAACACAAACTGAGGGCTTGGTAATTCTTCATATCTTGCGAAAACCGAATTCAATAGTGGTTTTATTATTTATTTAAAACATGAAAAAGACATCCGCTCCTGTGGGTTCAATTATTCGAAATAATGACCAGTTCTTTTTCCCATTTTCAGAAAATCTTTCCTTTTTCTTTCATAAGCTCTTAACATGTTTCAAAACCTTTCGCGGCTGTTTTCCCTGATATTTCGTCTTTGTATTTAAAAAGCGTTTTCTTTAAACCTGAAAATGGCGCCACATTGTTTAGGTCGTGTTTCCACATTTTAAATTTGTGTTTCCACAGAGTGGCCATTCTTTTCATATTCAACGTTATGGCGTCAGTCCGTTGAATATTATGTCAAAACTTCACATTTGGTCAGCTATTGAGTTCATATGACGACTTTACAGTGAGCTATTAGCCAATCAGAAACCAGGAACCTTTTAAGTAAATAATAATTGTTAATTATAAATAATATTTAATATTTTGTACGACCTATTTTGTCCGATACCGCAATAGTCATTCATTATACCATTTCCGTCTCCACTGGCAAAACGCTCTATTGAAGAAAACAACATTTCTGCCTTTTGATAAACATTCAATATGTTTTGCATTAATTTTTGCCTATATGACATATGTTCTGAATAAAAATGTGTACAAAACAAATTGGGGTGACTGCATGCGTGCTCTTTTTCTAACTACTCAAATCTGAATAGGCCTATTTTACAATGAATTGTGTGCGCATGGTTCAGCAATGGACTTGTATTACTAAACTTATATTTATATTACTAAAACTAACATAATTTAAATTAATGAAGAAACTCTAAAATCTATGAACATCTCACCTGCTGCATATATAATACCTAAATATACGAAGTTTAAAAATGTCACACTGTTATACCAACCTGATTGCAATTTATTAATGAATTGTAAAATGTATACGTATTTATAATTATGTCTAAACTTTTTAGATGCAATAAAACTCTTAATACTACTCACTGATGGCGAAAGCTTTTCTCCGGTCGATGAACCAGCAGAGCGACTAAAGGACATTGGTGTTCGTATATTCTCTGTTGGAATTAGTTCCGATCGATTGTCAATCCCACAGTTGAGACAAATGGCGTCCTCACCAGTCGACGATCATCTTTTCTTGTTGAAAGATTTCACTGACTTTTCAAATTTGGCAGAGAATATGACATCCACTACATGCAAAGGTATGGTATAAAGTCGTTTGACTCGTTTCAATTTTAATTACATGTATGTTGACCAATAAATTTATTAAGTCTGGCTGGAATATTATTAGACGTCCTTCATGCATAGATAGATATATAGATAGACAGATAGATAGATAGATAGATAGATAGATAGATAGATAGATAGATAGATAGATAGATAGATAGATAGATAGATAGATAGATTGATTGATTGATTGAAATTTTTATTTAACCACGGTGGTTTTATCAATTGTAGATATGACATATTTACATTTGTTCTTCTTTTTTTTTTTTCTTTTTTTTTTTCCGAAGTCAGTATACTTTATTCATTTCTCATAACACATTTACATCAAATGAATTGATACTGGAAGGACCAGATAAACCCTTGTGGGCTTTTACAAGTCAGTCCTCCTACAATAAAATTAGCTAAAATACAGTTGATTTGGTATCATTGATAAGATTATATTCATATAGTAATTTTGATTTAATGATTTAACTAGCAATATATATATATATACATAAATACTTCACTTATATATAGATATGTATGAATGCATATGCAATCATGTATACACATTGCATGCACATCTATAACAATAGATAATCTTTCATATCTTTTTTAAACTTAATTTTTGTTCTCGCTTCTTTTATATCAGATGGAATTTTGTTCCATAAACTACTTCCTTTAATCTTAATCGTGAATTTTCCATAATTAGTTCGGTATCTTTCCTTATGTATATAATGTGAGTTTCTCGTTCTGTAATTGTGTACGTTTTTGTTTAGAGTAAAGAAATTTTTAAAATTTTCAGGCAAGGAATTATTATAAAATTCAAACATAAATTGTCCAATGCATAAATCGTTGATCTGATGAAGGTTTAGCAATTTCAATTTTTTAAACAATGGGGCAGAGTTTGCATCATACGAAGAATGTGTGATTATTCTAATTACTTTTTTTTGGAGTTTACATACTTTATCTAATCTTGTTGGATAATTATTTGCCCATACAATATTTCCATAATATAGGTATGGATAAATTAATGTATTATATAAAGTTCTTAGTATGTTGGAATTTAAGAAATAACGCGCTTTGCAAATTATTCCTATTGACTTTGATATTTTATTTGCAATGTAATTAATGTGTTGATTCCAATTTAAATGTTCGTCTATGATTACTCCTAAAAATTTTGTTTCCTTAACTTGAGTTAACTGACAATTATTAAGAAATATTTTAAATGGGTTTAATATTTTTTTCTTTGTCGATTTAAAAACTATATAATTTGGTTTTTTTTATATTCAACGTAAGCTGATTGTCAATTAACCATTGACTTATTTTCTGCATGCGGGTAGGTTTTTTTATTGTCGGAATTAGCGATGACGAAAACATCTGATTTACAAATCTATTTGAGTAGTCACAATTGCCATATTTAAGCAAGTCGATGTTAAAATCTCCCATAATATAGCATTCTTTATGTTCTGCCGTGATTTTGCTAAGCATAGCCTTAAGTTTATTTTCATAATCATTATATCTATCATTTGGAGGTCTATAAATGACCCCCACAATTTTATTTTTACCTTTAATGTTTTCAATTTCTATAAAAATACTTTCAATATTTTCACTTAAATGTTCCTTATTTATGTCATCTCTTATTTTAATTTTTAGACATTCTTTAATATAAATGCAAACTCCACCTCCAATTTTCGCTTTGCGATTGAATTCGTAAATCTTATAGCCTGGTATATTAAAATCAGAGACGTTACATGATTCATCTAGCCATGTTTCAGCAATAGCTATTACGTCAAATGAGAAATTCAGTAAGTTTAGGTAATTTGTCAATTTTTCGAATTTATTACGTAAACTTCGAATGTTTAGACTTAAAACTGAAAATGAGTTTTCCTTTACTATATTACTTGTTTTAATCAGATCAATAAAATCATTAGTTAAATAGTATTTAGATTCATTATTCTTATTGTCATTGCTGTAATACATATCTGGGTTCAATCTGTCAGTAAATTCATTATGCAAAGTAGTTCTTGAGTTGTTCATATTAAAGGGATTAAATACTAAATTTTCTAGTCTGTCTTTATCCTTTTCTGTTAAATTGGTTGCTAGATTATTAACTGCGTCATTAAAATCTTGAGTATTTAGGTGATTAAAAGGAATTTCTCGAATGCACGTTGCGCAAATAGAGTTGTTTCCGGCTCTATAATTCTTCAAATTATTTCTATCAATACCTAGACAATGCGACTTGATATGATAATTCTTACTACACATCGAACATTCGAAATAATTATCTTTTATGATAATGCGACTACATGTGTCACAATTTTTCTGTACTTTCATTGCATTCATAGCCATTTGCATAATCTTATTTCTGCATGCTTATTTAATAATCACGATTATAATCATAAAGTTTATACCTATAAAACTATACTTATCTTCCATAAATTTGTCCATTGATAAACAGTTTATCTTTGACTAAAAATGCCTTATGTCCCTTAGATCTTGCATCCTTGAACACCGGGTAGAGCTTCTTTCTTTCTTCTTGGATCTCTTTGGGAAATTGGTCACTGATTCCAACACCGATATCTTTAAACTTGTATGCATTCCGCTTAATCATCTCTTTGTCCTGGAATCTCAAGAATTTTACAACAATTGGTCTCGGTTTCGTTCCATTTCTATTTCTGCCAAGCCGATGAGCCCGTTCAATCTCAATTTTTTCTGTTTCACTATCAAGTTCCTTGTCCCTCAATAGACTTTTAATTTTGTTTTCAACCTCTTCCTTCTCATTTGGTGTATTTTCTTCTCTAATATTGTAAAATATCAGATTACTTCTCATGGAATGCGCTCTCATATCAATAATTTCCCTTCCAATTTTGCCTTCTCTTCTTCGATCCTTCCGACCTTTTCCTCTATTACTTTTAATTTATTTTCTTGTACTGCTTGTACAGATTGTACTTCGGCCACCACCTCCTGTTGATAAGTCAGCGAGTGTTTTAGATCCTTGATGTCCGTGTCAATGCTGTTGAGTCGTGTCTCGATTAGGTCAAGCTTATCGAGTTTATTCAATTTTTCACTCATTTCACCGATTATTTTCACAATTTCACTTTCGTTTAGGTTTTCCATCTTCTGTTGTTTACTTTTTGGTTTAATTGGAGTACTAGTTAAAGAATTATTTAACTCTTTCACGGAGCGTTTTTGTTTTGATCCCATCACTGATACCTGATATGCTTATATCTTCCTAAAAGCCGTGTATCTTAATATTTCAATATAAAACTATACAGAAAACATATTCTAGTTGGCACAGAATATAGTCGAATCTAACATTTTTACAAATATTTTAAGTGATGGTGCGTCTTTTATCTCATCCGGAAGAGAATTCCATAATTTAGCACCAGTGAAGGCAAAACTTGAATTGTAATACAGTGTTCGACTTTTTGGAAGTTCGAAGGTTATTTTAGACCTTCTGAGATTATATATATCCAAAGCATGACAATGTTTAAATATGTCTATTAAATAAGATGGTAATGCCCATTTACTATTCTATACATCATCATAGCCTTTTGTTTATACCTCATTTCCTGGATATTCATCCAGCCAAGTTCTTTTAAGAGTTTTGAGGATGATGTTGAGAAATGTGCCCCAGTTATCACACAGGCAGCTCTATTTTGTAAAATTTGTAGAGACTTGTCTAATGTTTGACCAAGGCTGTCCCAAACTATAGAGCAATAAATGAAATATGGTTCAATTATTGCCCGATGGGGTGATACTAGGTTTTTTGTGTTAAAATGGGCTTTAATCGCCTCAAAGTAGCAATATTACGGGATACTTTTAAGCGAATACTCTCCACATGGTTTTCCCAAGTTAAGTTTTCGTCTATGTTTACTCCTAAGGATTTCACCGAACGAACTTGGCTTAATGAAACACCGTTTACTGACAATGTTATTGAGTCTCCCAAGGCCGCTAGCTTTTGTCGAGAAGCAATAACCATGAAATCGGTCTTTAAAATATTCAGTGTCAACTTGTTTGCACAAAGCCATGCACTTGAATATTTTATTAAGCTCAATCTGCATTTTATTTTCGACCGATTCCAAATTGCAACCTGTGGAAGTCATATTTGTATCGTCAGCAAATAGCGTGGCAATTCCATGTTCCAAACAACTGGGTAGGTCATTTATATATAGCAAAAATAAGACCGGACCCAAAATGGAACCTTGTGGAACCCCGCAGGAAATGGTTTCTTAATTTGAATATATGTATTTACATGACAAACTTGTACCCTATTTGTCAAGTAGGATTCAACTCATTCCAAACTACACTCTTTCAAACCATAACATGCAAGTTTCATTTGCAAAATTTCATGATCAATGGTGTCAAAAGCCTTCTTTAGATCAAGAAAAATCACACCGTTTAACATCCCTTTATCAATATTAAAACACCATTGATTTGTCATATCCAGTAAGGCTGTCATGGTAGAGTGAAGTGAACGGAATCCAGATTGACTGGTACTGATTAGTCTATGTTTAGATAAATAAGCATACATTTGGTTATACACAAGGCGCTCAAAGAGACGTGCAATTGAAGAATAACACCGAAATAGGCCTATAATTATTTGCATTATCCCTTTCCTCTGTTTTATGTAATGGAAAGACTTTTGCAATTTTCTACCTTGTCGGAAATTTATTTGTTGTAAGAGAAAGATTAAACAAATTTGTTAAAGCTTCATAAATATAAGGACCAGATATTTTTAATAATGTATTTGATATTTTATCACAGTCCGAAGCTTTACGCAAATTTAATTTGTTTATTAATTTAAAGACGTCTTTAGAATCTATCTTTTGAAATTCAAATGATGATTCAACCTGGGTCATGTAATCCTTAGCTGTTGCTACCTTGCCTAAAAGGGGAACATTGGAGGCCAATTTCGGACCAATTCCAACGAAATGTTTATTATAAGCGAATTTGCAATGTCAAATGACTCGGTTAAGATTTCTCCTGAGTCAGATGAAAGCGTGTTTATTTCGATGTTATCCGATTTCTTTCCCAACGCATTATTTAAAATTTTCCATGTTTCTTTAACATTATTTACATTTCTGTCGAGTTCGTCTTGAAAATATGCCTTTTCTGATCTTATTATTTACAAAATTTCTTTGCTGCTTATAAGCAGACAAAGATTCAGAATTATTGGATGAAATAGCCTTTTTCTTCAGTTTATCTCTATTTATCATTAAATATTTGAGTTCTGAATTAAGCCAAGGACTAGGTTTATTACGAACTCTGAAACTACGTACAGGCGCGTGTTTTTCAATCACTTCACTAAAAACAGATGGCATGTATCGCATGCATCATTGACATCATCAAACTCATAGTTATAGGCCAATGAACAAGGGCAAATAATGTTAGCCAATCAGCGCGTTTGTTTACATTTTGCGTTCTTGACCAATCAGAATGCCTGAAATTCGAAACATGTAAACAAAAGGAGTGAGAAAATAACACCTTGTTCTACGCCCTCGGTGACATTCGATATTAAACATTTTTCGCCAAAACTGACAAATTCTGCTAAAGCATGCTTTCTTCTTTAATTTCCTCGGGGGGATTTTTAAAATTCGATCTAGAACGTGAAATATTTATGTTTGAATAACAGTGTTTCGACGCGCGTAAAATAGCAGACTCTCACTTGCACTATCTTTACACACACATGAAAAATTGGTAGATTTGGCAGTTTAAACTTATTTTCCCCACACCACAACTGACATGTTTTTAAATATTACCTATCTGATCTCATCGATCTCATTTCGCATCGGAAATTCGTCACAACGATCCAGGACTGACAGGTACAATATCGCATGACTCATTACTGTACATTAAAAGTACCCGGTTGGCGAAATGGCGATTGTCTGACCACAGTTAATAGCTGACAGACCTTCGCAAAGGGCTTAATATTTTTGCTAATAAACTGTTCACGAGGGTTTCGTTCTGTTCGTCTTCTGGTTCGTCGTCAATCGTCATCGGCTGCCTCACTTCTTGGTCGCTTTCGTCCTCTTCAAAGCAAGTCGCCGGAGCAAACAGCGTTGGTATTTGCTGTCTTTCCAAGAGCTTCAACGTTGCTTTACAAACTGGGCTATCGCTGATGTTGGGCAGGATGCATTTGATGTGGAACGAAGGTCCACAACCACGGAAAACGTTCCAAGTGGACTAACCTTTTTGCAGGCAGGCAAATCGCAAATCGATGGAAATTTTAAAGGAAGATTTATATTTTATATTTACAGATCTTGATACATTTATAGTCAGTACGTCCTTGGAAATTGTTCCAACATATGAGTGTGTACCAAAGTTAAAATATTACTTATAATCTCTAGAACATGTTTGAATGTTTTGAATCACTGCAGTTTAGAATTAGCAGTCCTTTAACTCTTTTAAAGACAACAGAACTGGCAGCCATGGCACCCCATAACTATTTAGTGTACAATACTAGTCAATGTAATTAATTACTACCTCCCCCAACCCAGAAGTAGGCAGTTTTTAATTCTCAGCACTGTCACTATCTGTAAATATCTGTGTGTAAATATCTGGTTTTGTCTCAGTGACCCTGTTTTGCCCCACACTTTGGGATTTGAGCAGGCAGGGATTTATATTGTCTGGTATTGGTACATAGCTTACCATAATCACAGGATATTATTGAAAGATTTCCCTGCCAATTCACTGCCTTAAAAGCATTATATTATTTGCTCAGTGTGTGTGTGTTACTTTAAGTGTACTCTGGTCCCAGAGGCTCTTTGCGAGGCGAAAGAAACAAGATGCGAGAACGGAGAGCCTCTGGTCACATCAGGGCCGTATCACCAGGGGGCAGTAGGGCTTATATGTTGAAAAAAGTTCCAAATATCCAAAGAATAATTAATAATGACATTCTAAAAATTGTAAATATAGTTTTCTTTAGGAGGGCAGTTTCCTCCTCCTGCCGCCCCCTCCCCTGTGCTGTGTACAGCCCAGGGTCACTGTCCATTGCGAATCCCACTTCCACACTTGATTAGGTTCAGCATTTGAATTTCGCATGTGATTGCCCATTTGTAAAAATATGCCAAACTGGCTTGGGAAATAAACATTGCTGTAAGCTAATTATAGCCTGTATTAAAATATTCTATTAAACTCAACCAAGAATGTATTACATGTCCTGCAAAACTGATTAATGTTGATATGTTTATCTCCTGAGAAATTTAATACCTTTTCACCTGCAGGAGTATTAATATTCATGCTTGGTTTCTCAATGCGACTCAAACCCAGTCCTCATGTGAAAAGAATAAACCGCAACGCTCTGCCAAACGTCACAGGTTTTCCCCGGGTACTCCAGTTTGACAGGGTGGGTTGGGTAAAAAGGGCTCACAGTAATTGGCATATGCTGTTGTGGTGACCCGGCCCTATTTGGCATGCTAAATAGATACTATTAGATAGCTATAATTAGCTCACAGTAGTGTTTATTTCCCAAACAGGTTTGACATATTTTTACAAATGGTCAATCACATACGAGATTCAAATTCTGAACCTATTCAAGTGTGGAAGTGGGATTTGCAATTGATATGATCAGAGGTTTTCCATTCTCACCTCTTGTTTCTTTTACCTTGCAAAGAACCAGGGTACACTTAAAAGTAACACACAGGCAGACCAAGTGCTGCAATTCAACTAATTAAGGGCCTGTTTATATGCAGGAAGCCGGGCTGGCCTGCTTAGCGAGACAGGCAGGTGGGATGAATTTCTCTTGTGTTTATATGAGAAAATTTCATCCCGCTTGCTGGTTTTGACAGTTGTTAAAAATAGCTTGCGGCGGTATCTTTCATCCCAGCAACTGGGCTAGCCCGCTTGTGAGTGTTTATATGGAGAAATTTCCACCCCGGTAAGCGAGATCTCACCTCTTTTCAAGTGAGATCTCACCTCTTTTCAAGTGAGATCTCGGCAACCTGGCCAGCCCACTTGTCCATATAAACACACAATAATTTTTACTATAAAAATAACTACACAGCGAGATCTCGCATACCGGGCTCTCCCACTTAGCGGGCCAGCCCGGCTTCCATATAAACAGGACCTAAGTACCAGTCAATATAAGTCCCCGCTTGCTTGAATCTAGGAAGTGTGGGGTTCATGGGACAAAGCAGGGCCACTGAGACAAAGCCAGACATTTATACAATCCAGCAATTTTGATTATGCAGTGCTGGGAAATAAAAACTGCCTACTTCTGGGTTGGGGGAGGTGGTAATTTACATTGTCTGGTATTGTACACTGAATAGTTATGGGGTGCCATGGCTGCCAGTTCTGTTGTGTTTAAAACGACTGCTAATTCTAAACTGCAGTGATTCAAAACATTGTCCAAACATGTTCTGGAGATTATGAGTAATATTTTAACTTTGGCACACACTCATATTTTGGAACAATCTCCAAGGACGCTGACTATAAATGTATTAAGATCTGTAAATATAAAATATAAATCTTACCTGCGATTTGCCTGCCTGCGAAAAGGTTAATCCACTTGGAACGTTTTCCGTGGTTGTGGACCTACGTTCCACATCGAATGCATCCTGCCCAACATCAGCGATTGCCCAGTTTGTGAAGCAACAACGTTGGCAAATGTTGAAGCTCTTGGAAGGTCTTCGAAAGACAGCAAATATTAACGCTGATTGCCCCGGCGACTTGCTTTGAAGAGGAAGAAAGCGACCACGAACCAGAAGACGAACAGAACGAAACCCTCGTGAACAGTTTATTAGCAAAAATATTAAGCCCTTCGCGAAGGTCTGTCAGACAATCGCCATTTTGCCAACCGGATATGTACTTTTAATGTACAGACTGAGTAATGAGTCATGTGATATTGTACCTGTCAGTCCTGGATCGTTGTGACGAATTTCCGATGCGAAATGAGATCGATGAGATCAGATAGGTAATATTTAAAAACATGTCAGCTGTGGTGTGGGGAAAATAAGTTTAAACTGCCAAATCTACCAATTTTTTATGTGTGTGTAAAGATAGTGCAAAGTGAGAGTCTGCTATTTTACGCGCGTCGAAACACTGTTATTCAAACATAAATATTTCGCGTTCTTGATCGAATTTTAAAAATCCCCCCGAGGAAATTAAAGAAGAAAGCATGCTTTATCAGAATTTGTCATTCTCGGCGAAAAAAGTTTAATATCGAATGTCACCGAGGGCGTAGAACAAGGTGTTATTTTCTCACTCCTTTTGTTTACATGTTTCGAATTTCAGGCATTCTGATTGGTCAAGAACTCAAAATGTAAACAAACGCGCTGATTGGCTAACATTATTTGCCCTTGTTAGTGCGCTTATGAAAGGCATCCACCCCCCTGAGAATGTTCTAAGTGGCGGATGTTCAGGGGGGTGAATGTGGCAGCGATTACGGCAGCGATTACGCTTTTTTGGCTGAGTCGACCTTCTGTATGTCTCTATTCTGTGACCACGGTGTGGTGGATTATGTACTCTCCCCATCAATATGCAATCATCCAGTAGCGCCATCTCGCTGAATCGCTTTGAAGAAAAATTTCACAAAGGTTTGTGTACAGTGTAATCTCAACATGAAACCGTAGCTGCTGAGGCACCGTCTTTCGATTGAGACTACGTTTTACTGTATGTACATCTATGTTCATCTCAATTTCTTTATTTGTAGGTAAGAGATATCATGAAAGGAACATTATCTTTCCAAAGTTCAACAATTGAACAAGACACAGAATTTAGTCATATTGATACAGTTCTTTCTTCACTGGCACCCAACACTTCAAGCTCAACAGAAAATGAACTACCGGGCTCATTGCCTGTTCCACTACTTGCCGACTTTGGGCATTTTGAAAAACAAGATCCTGAGTATATATTAGTAGAATCGAACGATGAAAATCCAGACGACACCAAAACGAATTCCAATGATAACATACCTAGGACTTCGGAGACGTCTGCAAGGGACAATGATAACGCAGGCGAGAGTGTGGAAGGCAGGAGTGTGGAACGCGGGAGTGTGGAAGACGTCAATGAAACAGCGAAGGAAGAAATAGATGGACAACAGCATGCAGAAAATGTTGTCGATAGTGGCACAACATGACGCTCTTAATATTGGTATTTCGATATAATAATTAAAAATAACAAAGTGTCTGGTAATGCAGTGTCTTGAAGCTCAGGTTGCAATCACGAGATTAATTGTTCGATTAATTTGGATCAAGTACGCCTATTGACTACTGTGAGTTAAGCTTGATTAATTTGGATCAAGTACGCTTATTGACTATTGTGAGTTAAGCTTGATTAATTTGGATCAAGTACGCCTATTGACTACTGTGAGTTAATCTTGATTAATTTGGATCAAGTACGCCTACTGACTACTGTGAGTTAAGTGGATTAATTTGGATCAAGTACGCCTATTGACTACTGTGAGTTAAGCTTGATTAATTTGGATCAAGTACGCCTACTGACTACTGTGAGTTAAGTGGATTAATTTGGATCAAGTACGCCTATTGACTACTGTGAGTTAATCAAGACACTGTACTACCATCATATACGTAATAATTCTATGATGTACATGTACGAAATCGAACAAATTTTCTAACAGTCACTGGCGGCTAAACCAACTCTCGCTGGGTCCGGAGTCATGTAGCCTACGATGTGGAGGTGCTGGGGTCTACACCATAGGCTAGGAGTCATGCTCCCTGGGAAAAGTTAGAAATCTACAGTTTCTGAAATGGCAGTTGGGGGGGGGGAGTTCACTTTACAATTCAAGCCAGGGAGGCTATAGTATCGCGTAGCCCCCGCCCCCTGTTCCGCCGCTACTGACTATACAGTTCATAAATTCAGGCTATTTTAATAATTCAAATAATTAAAGTTGTACTTGGGAAATTATTGTAAATGGGTATTAGGGGCATTTGAAAATTGAATCTGTACATTTCATTTGTATGTAACTATTTTTGAAAGTATCAAAGAAGAAGAAAACTCTTACTAACTTTGCAGTGAAAATGTTCACAATGTGGGATCATGGGAAAATGTTTGATTTTGGGATCCTGAGGAACATTTTCAAATATTAACCCATACGTTATGAGAGAAGCGTGAACGGAGACACTCCTAAAGTTAAGGTTACAGGGCACCCTTTTGCCAGTTTTGCGGAAAACCGCTACTGCGCGCTCAATATCAGTCCGATTTTAATCAAATTCTCACCAAATGATATTTGTGGTGTTACTCTGAGTGCATATCCACACCGGGCGAGCTTGAAAAATATGTCCGGCCACGGTGGGATTCGAACCTACGACCTTTGGAATACCAGCCCAATGCTCTTCCAACTGAGCTACGCGGTCAGGACGGTTCGAGTAAGTGATATTTCGGAACAGAATCTAGTTCCTTCAATACCAATGTATTCTAGTAATATGAATTTTTTGTGTTGGTGTAGTGTACTCAGGTGAATATGATATTTGTGGTGTTACTCTGAGTGCATATCCACACCGGGCGAGCTTGAAAAATATGCCCGGCCACGGTGGGATTCCAAAGGTCGTAGGTTCGAATCCCACCGTGGCCGGACATATTTTTCAAGCTCGCCCGGTGTGGATATGCACTCAGAGTAACACCACAAATATCATATTCACCTGAGTACACTACACCAACACAGAAAAAATTCTCACCAAATGTTCGCCAGTCTATGCAAAATATGGTAAAGTTGTAAAATTAACAAACAATAAAATAATGTAAGAATTATTGAGGAAAATCTTAAATCGCTGTACCGTTACGCTTTTGAGTTGTGCTCCTGCTGGTTTTAAGTTATATTTATGAAAATATTATTTTTATACAGTAAAATAGTTGTTCTAAAAAATTGTGGTCGGAAATTTTTGTTTATTTCGTCATTCCGCTGATATTGTTTGAGTGAATTGCTCATTATTAAAATATCCAAAATTAAAAAAAAAGCCGAACACAATTTTGAAACTGACGTCTTTAGCTATGTCCTGTGAAAATTTGAGAAAAAATGGTTAAAACCCGCAGGAGCACAACTCGTTTGAAAATCAGTAATTACCGTAAAATTTTTCGGGAGAAAATTGAATTTGAATATTACATTTCAATGTTTTTCTTATTGCAGCGAAATGTATTTTATTAAATAACTCTGCGAGTTTTCAACATTTTTCGTTCAAACTTGGTCAGATAGTAGAACTAGTCTAATGCTTTCATGGAAACCAATAAAAAAAATTTAGGCAAAATTAACACTCAAAGGTGTTCTGTAACCTTAACCAGCTCAATCCGAACGCCAGAACCTTCAAACCAAAGAGAGCTGCAGCTGTGGAAGCATTGAAGAAGATGAGGAGAATGACGGAGATGGACGAAGATAAGTACCCTGGTTCCAGAGGTTTAAAATAAACCTCTGGTTGAAAGCGGCAATTGATTCATCGAGCCGCGCCAATCAGTTTAAATTAGGGTCAGATCCTGACTCTGTCTCCTGATTGGATGATTGTATTGAAGTTCTCTGATTGGTTATGGATGTTTTATTTGAATCAATCAGAGAGCTTTAATACAATCATCCAATCAGGAGACAGAGTCGGGATCTGACCCTAATTCAAAATGATTGGCGCGGCTCGATGAATCAATTGCCACTTTCAACCAGAGGTTTATTTTTCCTCTCCCCTTCGCAATGAAAATAATAAAAATAAACCTCTGGAACCAGGGTAGAAGATAAGTGACATTATATCAAAACAACAGTATAGAACATTTTGTTAAAACGTTGGATAGCAGTCTCCTTATTGTATATGCAACGTGATTTCAAACACTCAATAATAATTCATAAGCTTATTGGCAAATCATGTCAACTATAATATGTCACGTGCAGTGGCTTTAAACCTGATAAAACACTCCTAATTAGTATTCTTTACATAAAGAATACTAATAAGGCAGTATCTATTGTTGTCGTGTCCTCATTAGTATTTTTTATATAAAGAATACTTAATAAGGCGGTATATCTATTGAATTTGTATAGTCGTGTTTGAAGCCGTTTAATAAACTCGCAGGTCGTGTTTTATTAGGTCTAAAGCCACTCGCGCTGCGCGCTCGTGTCGTTAAACCTAATAAAACACTCCTGGTCGTTTATTAAACTGTACACATTGTCCCCGAGCTAAGCGGAAAAGCCGAATATGAAGGCTTATAACACAGTACTAAAATGCGGTAGGCAGGGACGCCGGAACGATCATAAGGCAAAGGGGGGCGGACCCACAGCAAGGGCACTTCTCTAAAGCAAAACTTCGAAATCTTCCGAAATTTTTTTTTTATCAAAAAATTTCGGCGACCTCCCCCCCCCACCCCCCGTCGCCAAAAAAATTTCGATCAGTGTACCATTTTAGGGGTCAAAAAATTTTTCCGGACATACCATAAGTGAAATATAAACTGTAAATTGTCTGAATCTCATAATTTTCGTACAAAAACCATCGTTCTAAATGTGATTTATCACGTATTTTTTTACAACTAAAAGGGCACTTCTGCCCCCCCTGCCCCCCCTACCAAAAGGCAAGGGGGGCAGCCGCCCCCCCCCTGCCCCCCCCAGTTCCGGCGTCCCTGGCGGTAGGCACAATAGTCCATGGGATTCGCAACAAATAAGTCGTTTTGAGTCTCACAAAAAGGGACCAAAAATCGTTGCAATTTTAATAACATTTATTGTATGGAGAATTCGAAAAAAGCAGGTAACAAGTTCGGATACCCGGCTATCATGTCGTATCATGACATTTTAAATGCAATGTATTGGTAAGTGACAAGATTAATACATTGTAAGGTTTGAAAACGGAACTAGTTAAATATTTATTATCCTTTATTTTTCCAAGCCCGTGTCTCATTGCTTTGACATGAACCTTTTAAAAATATCTCTCGGGAAACTATGTATCGAAATACCAATGGTTAACCGTAACGTCTTTGGGGTGATTTCACCTTGTTAAAATTGTGTAAAGTACTTGTCTGCTTTCACTAACGTTCAAAACGATGTTTAAAAATGAATTGAATATAACCACACTTATTTGCTTTTTACTTTTTTACTCTATTTTACAAAATATGGCAAAAACTAGTCTTTTTATAGGCTATTTTTATACTCCTACAAACACGGGAGCCTAGGTCTTAATAGCTACCAGGCCCCGATAACACGGTTTTCAAAATGGCTGCCAAAACAGGTAGGTTAATTTACATATTTTAATGTTTCTTTCGCAATTAATATAACTCGTGTAGGGACAAAATATAACCTGGTCAGCGGCTTTGTCAGACAGAACTAATTTATGATAAACTTAAATAGTAACAAAGAAGTAAAAAGTAAACAAAGTGTGTTGATAAAATAAAGATATTTTATACTATATAAGGTGTGAATTCCACATTGGTGACCCCGTATTTACTTCATCATTATGACGATTCTGTTAATATTATGTTAATGTATGCGAAAAAACTAGAACTGCACGTGACGTCATATCTAGGTCACGCCATCTTTTATATATTGCTTTTAACACATGGTTTTACTGTTAACGTTGTTGTTACAAAATGTAAATTATAAATTCAAATATCCGTTGTCCGAATGAATGATATTCAATAATACTAACAGACTCCTTCTTCATCAGACAACTCGAACAAAACTCCGCCACCTACGGCCGCTACGAACGTCGTAGCTACGAACGCGGTGGCAGTTAAAATTCCGCCATTTTGGCCTTCCGACCCAGAGCTCTGGTTTGCACAAGTCGAAGCGCAATTTTCGGTGAAGAATATGACATCACAAGGTACCAAATTCGCTCATGTCGTCGCGGCTTTATCGCCCGAAGCTGCCACTGAGGTTCGCGACCTGATCCTTACGCCTCCTTCTACGAATCCGTTCGACGTACTTAAAGCTACACTCACCGAGCGAGTGTCCCTTTCCAAGCGTCAAAAGATCCAACAACTCTTACAGGCTGAAGAGTTAGGGGACCCAAAATCATCGCAACTGCTCCGACGCTTACAACAATTACATGGTACATCCGGCAAAAAGCTTCTTCGTGAGCTTTTCCTACAGCGCCTGCCTTCGAATGTCCAGATTGATTTGTTATCATATCCAGACAAACCGTTGGCTGACTTATAGCATTGATGGCTGATGGAAAGATAGAGCTAACTGATGCTCGCCCATCCATTGCCCAGATTGAAACACCCGAGTCAGCAGAAATCTCATCAATCAGATCTGATCTCAATAAAGTTCTCACGCTTCTTGACACTGGAGCACGGAAACTTGCTGCTGATCCCAAGTTGGTCAAGGAAGGTCTCTGTTGGTATCACACCCGATTTGGTACACAGGCTTCGAAATGTCGTCAACCCTGTACCTATACCGCGCCGGGAAACGGTCAAACGACAAGCCCGATCACCAGTAGAGGCGCACGTGACTGGGGGTTCCTCAAGCCACCTGTTGTATGTGACGGACAAACATTCAAAAACTCGGTTTCTAATTGATACAGGTGCCGAGGTCAGTGTTTTCCCAGCTACGCAACATGACAAGCGGTATTGCAGAAGGAGGGTTTCTCTGACCGCGGCTAACAATTCGACAATTCATACCTATAGCAAGCGTGAACTTTGCCTGGACCATGGTCTTCACCAATTTTAGGTGCTTCCTGCGGTATATTCGGGTGTTGGTTGATGTTGCCAACTCTTGTCTCGTAGATGCAGCAACATCAATGACTGTCCCTGCACAGACCTCACCATTCCGTTCCCTTTCTCTCAATCGCATATCGCTAGCTAAACCCACCAATGGGTTCGATACCATTTTTGCTGAGTTTCCAGCAGTCTGTAAACTCCGCATCATCGATCCAGCTGTTAAGCACAATGTTCAGCACCATATTATCGCGGCTGGACCGCCCACTTTTGCGAAAGCTGGACGCCTTTCTCCTGAAAAATTCGCAGCTGCAAAAACCGAGTTTGACCAGATGTTGTCTTCTCACACGGTGTGCATATCATCAAATAACTGGGCATCCCCACTTCATATGGTCCCAAAGTCGAACGGTGACTGGCGCCCCTGTGGTGACTATCGATCGAGCTCTCAATGCAGGGACTAAACCAGACCGTTACCCTGTGCCTCAAGTTCAGGATTTTTCTGCTCGCCTTCCTGGTTGTAAAATCTTCTCCAAGATTGACCTGGTTTGTGCATACCATCAAATTCCTGTCGCTCCTGAGGATGTCTCTAAAACAGCAGTCATTACACAATTCGGCCTTCTTGAGTTCAAACGTATGCCATATGGACTGCGCAATGCGGCCCAGACATTCCAACGATTCATGGATGAGGTCTGCCGTGACCTAGAATTTGTGTTTGTATTCTTTGACGACATCCTGGTTTTCAGCACCACGCCTGATCAACATCGCCACCATTTGCGCCAGCTTTTTCAGCGACTGGAACATTACGGCTTAGTCATTAATCCTAAGAAGTGTGAGCTTGGCCGTACACAGTTATCATTCTTAGGTCATCATGTCAGTGCCCAAGGGATTTCCCCTCTTTCATCCCGCATCCAAGCTGTTACAGAATTTCCTCAACCTGTTGACAAGAAGAAGTTTCACAGGCTACATCCTTTGCACAAACTATTATCCTCTACCAATTTTATTTGGTTGATCTCCAGAATGCGAGCAGACATTCCAGTTCTGTAAATCCGCCCTATAATGCACCAACCAGTATAACATCTGATGCCTCAGATCTAGCTGTGGGAGCCGTCTTTGAACAATTTATCGATCATGAGTGGCGCTCCATCGGCTTCTTTTCTCGTAAGCTACAGCGGAAAAAAACACGTTACAGTACGTTTGATCGAGAGCTGCTTGGCGTTTACTTAGCCATTCGTCATTTTCGGTGGTTTATCGAAGATCGTGTGTTCCACGTGTACACTGATCACAAACCCTTGACTTTTGCAATCTCAAGTGGGTCAACACAACGCTCACCACGGCAAAGCCGGCAGTTGGCTTTTATTTCTGAGTTTACCACCGACCTGCGACACGTCAAGGGTAAGAATAACGCAGGGACAGACGCGTTTTCCAGAATCCAAATCAATGCCACCTCTACCGAAATTGACTTTCGGGCAATGGCTCAAGCACAAGCTGATGATCATGAAACCCAGTGCCTGAAAGCTGGGGTAACAAATTTAAAGTTAGTGGATGTTCTCCTTGATGGCGATGACAACCTTACACTTCGCTGCGACTCATCTCAGGGTAATATTCTACCAGTAGTCCTAGAGTCTTTTCGTCGCGAGATATTCAACCTGATACATAATTTTCCCATCCAGGCGCTAGATCCACCTGTAAGCTCGCAATCTAAAATTCATCGTCATACTACAGCGCCGCTCCAGAAGTTCGATATCCCAGACCATCGTTTCGCTGAGATTTACGTTGACATTGTCGGCCCACTTCCGCTGTCTTGAGGGTTTAGCTATCTGTTCACATCCATTTATCGCTACTCTCGGTGGACTGAGGCTATTCCGATGGTCGACCTGACAACGGAAAGTTGTACACGTGCTCTGTTACATGGTTGGAAATCACGGTTTGGCCTGCCCAGGAGCATAATGTCGGATCGTGGCCGGCAATTTGAATCCAACCTCTCGTCATCTCTCATTTTTCTTCTCGGGATGCAATGCACCAGCAACGTCCTGTTCCACCACAAAACCACGGTTTGCGTCCATCTTATATACCGCATGCATTACAACAATCTACACATGTTTACGTTAGGCACGATGCAGTCAAAAGTCTGTTGCAACGACCCTACGACGGCCCATTCCTAGTCATCCAACGCAATGACAAGTTCTTTACGCTCAACAAGAATGGGTGCTGTGATACAGTCTCTATCAGCAGGCTCAAGCCAGCATTCCTTGAGAAAATGGACGACCCATCGCCCAAGCCAACCACACATCCCATGACACCTGATCCTCCCAATGCAATTGAACCACTCTTGCCAACGGTACTGCCAACACCATCGTTAACGACACGTTCTGGCCGTACGGTACAGTACACTTACCAAGACGTTACCGCACTGGGGGGCGGGGGCTTGTAAGGGAAAAATTATAACCTGGTCAGCGGCTTGGTCAGACAGAACTAATTGATGATAAACTTCATGTTAGAACGTTATTAGGTCTCTCGATCGAACGAAATATATTTGTAGATAGTAAACAAAGTGTGTTGAAAAAAAAAATTTTATACTATATACAGTGTGAATTCTACACTCGATTTTCCGCTTATTGTGTTTTAGTTACCTTAATTAAAAAAATTCAATCGTAAATACACAAAAAACACGCTATCTGATTGATCTAAATTTAATAAAACTTGGGCTGAGTGAAGAAAAATTCGAGTAGCCATTGAATTATTGATATTTTAGAGGGTTTTGTGCCAAAACTATGTTTTCACCATTCATGGAGTGTAAAATATATCTGCTATTATAATCGCGAGTCGTTCTAGTGCTTTTATAATCGCGAGTCGTTCTAGTGCTTTTTATGATCATTCAAAGATCGAGATATGAGCATTTCTTGGCTCACTTGTCTTAGCTAATAAGCGAAATCACACATTTGGTTATTTTTATCAAAAAGCCGGGTATTTGGACTTGTTACCTGCCAGTTTCGCGTAACATAGGCCTTGATAGGACGATTTAATTTGGTTTTGTTTGGTCCCTCTTTGTGAGACTCACTTGTTGTGAATCCCATGGTCTATTAGTTTTGTGAAGAAAATGTTTGTAATATAAGTATTTAGTTCAGTAAAGTCCACTCACTAGCGTGGTGTACGAACAACCGTAAATCAGTTAGTTAGCATTTATATCATGATCAATGTCTATTGTTTGTTCTGACACCGAGAAAGTGCCCATGAAGTATGTATAGACAGAATAGTCATATGGGGTGAGGTATTAATTGGGATGTAAGTGCTGTTCCACATTCCAGTCACGTGTGTTGTCTTGTAGCGCGTTATATCATGTATGGAAGATCACCTAAAGTTGGACTTGCATAAACATGATATTCTTGGATTACTCAAAATAATTTTCGAACCATAATAAGGAACTCAAAAGGTAACTGATTTCTTAACTAGCAATACATGCATGCAGCAACCCCCTCGCATGTATTTTCCAAACATTGATTTAACATGAAGCATTAGTAATTGATCAAAACTGAATGCAGGCTCACGATTACGTCAGTGATGCCATGGCAACATGATCCTACGAACCTACGACCTTTGGAATACTAGCCCAATGCTCTGCCAACTGAGCTACGTGGTCAGGTTGGTTCGAGTAAGTGATATTCAACCTCGCCCGGTGTGGATGTACACTCAGAGTAACATCATAAACATTATATTCACCTGAATACACAACACCAACACAGAAAAAATCATATTACTAGATTACATTGGTATCGAAGGAACTAGATTCTGTTCCAAAATATCACTTACTCGAAACCGACCAGACCACATAGCTCAGTTGGCAGAGCATTGGGCTGGCATTCCAAAGGTTGTAGGTTCGATTCCCACCGTGGCCAGGCATATTTTTCAAGCTCACCCAGTGTGGATATACACTCAGTAACATCACAAACATTATATTCACCTGAGTACACAACACCAACACAGAAAAAATCATATTACTAGATTACATTGGTATCGAAGGAAGTACATTCTGTTCCAAAATATCACTTACTCGAACCGACCTGACCGCGTAGCTCAACTGGCAGAGCATTGGGCTAGCATTCCAAAGGTTGTAGGTTCGATTCCCACAGAGGCCGAGCATATTTTTCAAGCTCGCCCGGTGTGGATATACACTCAGAGTAAAATCATAAACATTAAGTTCAAATTATTGACTAATTTCAGTTCGGTTTTCAAATTAATTAATTACATTTTTACCTTTTTTTCTTAAATTAAATTAAACAGGGTAATTTAGCAAACTTTAATACAGCTTCATTGAAAAGGAAAGCAGTGCATGTTTTATGCAATAAGTGAAAGCAACACAATTCATAAACATTAAACATTCAAAGCACACTTGCCCTATTTTCCATGATTTTCCACAGTAAATCAATTCTTCTCATTTCTTCAAACAAAAATTGCTTCAAAGCTCATTGTGTGAAACGTGATATTCCAAATATATCCTTTTGAGAATTGAAATCTTGTTTATCCCACTCCTGGCAAACAGCCATATTTTTGAGATCAGTGAGAATGAACACCCATGGTTGGTGACCCACGCCCGCATTCATTGATGAACTTTTGACTTTGCTAAAACAGGGTGGACTTTCGTCGATGCTGCATAAAAATAGTGCAGGCTCATCAGCTTTTTCCCGTAAATTTTTCTTGTCAATGTTTGGGTTACAATTTCTAAGGATGTTGAAGTTTACAGCATTGTGATTCACTGGTTTTTGAAAGCATCTGGGTTTTTTTGTTGGAAGTTATAGACTAACTCTTCAACAACCTAATGATATGTTCTTTGTATGTTTGCATGGTGATAAAACATATAACAGTTTTGTTTGTGGAAACACCACATAAATTTATTACTGCAAACAAAGCTTTCGATCCGTAAGCCTGGATCTTCTTCATCAGTTCTAATAATATGTGACTTGTTTAATTCACTCGCCCTTTAATTTTAATTAAAAATATAATGTATTAATGTGCTTCTTGATTTCAATGGACTCTCAATAATTGACCTTTTTAATTCTATGAACAAACAAACGGCGCTCCAATGGGAAGTCCATTGTCGCCTGTTATGGCTAATTTGTTCATGGAGGAATGGCTAACTTAGCTACTGCAACGTTGAAACCTGGTTTCTGGTTCAGATACGTGGATGATACATTGAGTAGCTGGTCTCATGGACCAGATAATTTACAAAAGTTTCTAGACCACATTAATAGTTTACATCCATCGATCAAGTTTACTTTTGAAGTACAGAAGGATAATAAAACTATACCATTCTTAGATGTTCTGTTCACTATACATGATGATGGGTTGCTAGGACACAAGGTTTATAGGAAACCAACACACACAGACAGGTATCTGCATTATAATTTATTTCATCATCCTAGTATTAAAAACTCTGTGTGTAAGACACCCATCAACCGAGCGAAAACAATTTGTGAGGTAAATGAATTAGAACACTTAAGAAATGTTCTAAAAATGAATAGTTACCCATGGCATTTCATAGATAAGGCTATGAAAACACCACAAAGTATACAGCAGAAGATTGAATATCAGTCATCTGTTTGTCTACCACACATTGGTCCGGCCTCACACAAAATCAAACGAATTTTGAGGAATGAAGCAGGTATAAAGGTATACCATTCCAGCGAAAACAAATTGTTTCGAGCTCTTTGCACATATAAAGACAACTTAAATGAATCTCAGAAACCTGGTGTGTACCGCATTCCTTGTGAGTATAACCTGAAATTCAGGCCCTAATTTAGAATAGGGCCTGACACAAAACCTATCTAAACCATGGGATTCCCGTCCATCTGGTGGACACGAAATCTGATTGGTTGATCAGCATCATGAAAGATTTTGATTGGTTGCAAGTTCACATAAACAATATTTTTGTATGAATAGCTCGGTCAATGTGACAAGGTCAAATGCATGTATCAAATTCCATTGTGATTATCGTAATAGTATTGTCGAATTCCTTCAAATTTCTTTTGTTTAATATGCTTTATGGCAGAAAATAAATCAAACACACAGTACTTTGAAAGGGCTTTATCAAAATCTTTGACGAAGTTTAGACACACAACGCTGAAAGAACAGTAACACTAGTTGTGTATTCGAAAGCTTGTTGTTGACAGCCAAGGCCCAAGATGCCTTTGCCGTTCTGCCAACTGGCTTCGGTGAAAGGCTTATTTATCAGGTCCTACCAGCATTGTTTTCTGAGCTATATTGCCTTTGTCATGGTACGATAAAGAATTTCATTATTGCTGTTGTTATCCTGTTAGAAATTGTATATCTGCGTCCAGCTAGTTGAGACCTTGAGATGATGAAACAAATGACTTAGCATATTTTCTTGACGCACTTTGATTCCAATTGCGGAAAGTAAGTCGCAGAGAACAAAACTATTTGCATTCAGTCCTTGCACAGAACTGACTAAATCTTTGTTTGCTGTTCAGTATAGAGAAACTGAACTCTTAAAGTACCTTGAATTTTTAAGTTTAAAAAGCAAAATGCACACTCTGCAGACATGTTCATGAGAATATAAAAACAACTAATCCAACATGAAATGAATATCTTTATATTTTTCGTATTTATTTTCGTGCAATGAAATCTACAACACTTGTCAATCATATGTATGACTGTGTCTAAAAATAACATGTGGGCATCCCATGCAGGGGCGGAGCGAAGACTATCGTTTTCGGGGGGTGCGAGATAACTTTTTGCCGACAAAAGGGCGTGGCTAGCACGTTGTTAGGGCGTGGTCGAAACGAACCGTATTCATTTTTAAGTGATGTACAACGATGAAATCCGAGTAGTAAGATAATCTATTTCTAAAATAGGTGAAATAGTTCCTTAAAATACATGGTATAAATTTCAAAAAAGCACATCCAATCGTCATCAAACGACCAATTACAAACTAAACACGTCAGTTTCTCTCTCTTCCGTTTGCGTTTTTGCTTGCTACTATCCATACTTTTAAATCATCTTCGTATTTCTCATTGTATTATACGACCGTTAGGTGTAATTTCTAAGACTTTTACTGGCTTTACAAAATGATGGAATGAAGCGCAGATGCATCAACAGTCAACATGCACATGTGCTTCGTGTTTCCTATGGTATCATATTTCACAAAATTGCAAGAAAATATAATACTATTAAATAGCGTATTAGCGTAATAAGTTCTTGGCCAATTTGGCTGAATGTTCGGAAAAGGGCCAAGCTTTCAGTCAACTTATCCATCTTTTCGATCTCGCATTTTCTACAAATTTTCTACAAACAATCTCTCTCCAATCGGGTATTGCCTGTTGGCTTGATCCAATTCATTTTGCTGACAACCGATTTATTGTGCCGACGGACACAGCATTTTTTTTGGGGGGTGCGGCACCCCCCGCACCCCCCTTTAGCTACGCCCCTGCATCCCATGGTTTAGACAGGTTATTGTGAATGTGGTCTAGTTTACATTGGTGAACTGGTCGAAATCTCTCAGTACGTCTTAAGGAACACAAGACAAATTGCGAGAAAGCCGAGCAAGATAAATCTGCTGGGCTAAACATACGTGGACTTACAACCATCATATAAAATGGGACGAAGCAACCATTTTGGCGATTGATAGTCATAAGTTCTCTCACAAAATGAGAGAGTCAATTGAAATCGAGAAGCACAATACTATAGATCAGGAGGGAAAGTCACTAGATAGTATGTGGCATGCTCTCCTTAATGTGCAAAATTAATTTCTCTTGTCTTGGATGCGCACATGTTAATTGCAATCACTTCACTACATTTGAAATGACATGGTTGATGTGCCGTTTAATTAAATTTCAAATGATGCAAGCCAACAGATCACAACACTTTTGTATATAGAAAGGGTGTGTGAATTAAACCAGTCACATATTATTAGCACTGATGAAGATCCGGGCTTACGGATCGAAAGCTTTGCAGTAATAAATTTACGTGGTGTTTCTACAAACAAAACTATTATAACCTAATTACTGTTTTTAAAGCAAAGCAATTGAAAGGAAAACTTATATTTTCAAACGAAGATGAGTGGCGATATTTATGTTGGACTGTTTTGAGCAGATGCTTCGAAGAACATGATATGATCGGACCTTGAATCTTAAAAGTGTACTTGGAACAGCCGAACAAGGTGGTAAATTTTGTTACCCGGTGTGTTGGGCATCATAATTCACAGGAATAGTACACAGTGGCGTTTAAACTGGCTATGAAATATTCTGAATGCTTTGTCGAGTTCTCTACCGCCATGTGACCAGTATTTTAATGTGGCACATGTCTTTGAAAGGGCTTAACTTGACTTTAATCAACGTGTAAGGTATAACTTAGGTAAGCCAACACTGCAAAAAATCCTTGCATAAAAGTTACTCAAAACATGAGTACGAAAATGTGTTCACAGTGACACACAATATTTGAGTAACTTTACTGCTAATGGTCGAGTAAAATTTACTCAAAATTTGAGTAAAAGCAATGCATTCACAGTGACACCTAAAACGTGCGTAAAAGCTATACGTTACTCAGCTTGAGCCTTGAGTAAAACATAAGTTTTACGCAACCTATTTGAGTAAACTTGTACTCAAATAGATTGCGTAAAACAAAGGCTATATGCAGGAAATTATAGTATAGATAGGCATCAACAGTAAATCCCGCACAAGATTAAAAACAACACAAAAGGTACAAGTAGTGAGATAAAAAGAGTATATTACGGAATACAAGTAGTTAGGAGGTTATATCTATGTATAGAACATTTTTAGTGACACTAAGGATGTGTTAATTAATTTTCCGTATTGCAGTCCAGTGCATTGATAAACGTAATAACAGACGTTGGAGGTTTCCGTGCATCAGGGATTTGGAAAATGCACTTTTGTAAATATGTAAACAAATTGTTCAAGGAAGCCGGGTATTCATACATAAATATGTAATATGTGGCAAACAGCGCCATTGTTGCATCCATCATCCCGCCATCCACTTCAAAGAGCACTTGTCGGTCGGCCACAATACTGGACCTCAGCATTCCTTCCAGGCCACCTTTCACAACAATCACTGGGAAAGGGGTGACGCCAGTGTTGAAGCAAAAGCTTCTACATCCTGATCCTCCTAAATAATAGATAATCACATGTTAAATAAAATGGATTAACCGGAGTGGGGTGCAGAGATGGAGAAAGCACCCCCATAGCCTTGGCAAAGGAGGGTGCAAGGGTTGGGGGTGCCAATCTCCTATCAAATAATTTTTCAATTTGGAAAACAATAACACTCCAAATCCTCCAAGAGGCATTATTTTCACATTCTACAGAACACTGCTCCTGGTGACTATGTACTTGATCAACAGTTATACTCCACACCATGAGCAACAGGCAAAGAATACCCCCTGCCAAATTGTGCTCGATCCCTCTCTGCATGAGAATCCATCATTAGAGTTCTTCGCAAAAATCTTTCAGGTGCACTGCAATATATGCATTAAAGATGATTATATACATGATAGAATTTATGAAATACACTCTTACAGAGACAAACCGAACAAACTCTTCTTGGTTAGCCTTACTCCTCTTTTGGGGCAAGAGAAAGGGCAACACCGCCAGGGCAACTTCAGCAAGTTCATCTATAAAGTACACATAAAGCAAATATGTACATGAGTAATTGTGTGGATGCACCGTGAAATATAGACATAAAGTGCGACTATAACACAAAATATGACTTTTGGTATGTGTATTAATAGTTGGATCGTTTTAATTTTTAAGAAGAAATCTAATACATCTTTATAGTAAAAAAGTTCATCTTAATAGACTTTTTCACTCTCAAAGTTGATTCATCATTTGGGGAATTGCAAATTACTTTTCTTTTGTTTTCGGCAACTAAAATTCCCCAAGTGACATGACATATCTGCTGACTTTGAGAGTTGAAAAGTCAACCAAGACGAGCTTTTTTTACTATAAAGATATATTATGCATTTCTTCTTGGAATAATCCGACCATTGTGTAGGCCAAAAATCGTATTTGAGGTTACAGTAGTAGCACTTTAAGGCTCTATGCATTACCAGATTATTATCATTATATCCCAAGTCGTTTCAAGAACATCTAAATTAGGTAACTTACTTGCAGAAGGCTCATTGACACCTTCGGTTGGCTCCGTCTCCAGTGAGTCCAAAAACCTTTTCATTTCGGTGTTGAACACACTCTTTTCCCGTTCTACACGAACTATGCTAGCTGCCACTTAGCTCACATTGTGTGTAAAAGACATTGCCATCAGCAGACTCTCATTCTGCAATGATCTAAATCAAGACAAGATGGCAATAAATACATCATTGTGGACATCTGCTTCAGACTAGCCCTGTATGCAGGGCCAGAACTAGTTGGGGGGGGGGGGGGTAACCCCCAAAGAAAAGTTTTTGGAACATTTCATGGTTGGAAAAAACGACAACCTCCCCCCCTCATGTTTTTGAGGGGGACTCCAAAAGGAAGGGGTCCCAAATTTTTTAATTCGGCCCCCAACCAGATAGTGCTCCGGACGGCCTTACCTATATGCGTCTAATTGACTGATTTTCAACCATGAAGAGGTCTTTGCCATTAAAACATACATTGAAAAGTTCTTACCTCAGAGGAGAAAAACAGCACTGGGTACTCCTTAATTTCCTTGATGGGCTTTTTCTCATTAACCATTTTTCTTCGATCTGGAAATGTCACCAGCATTCTTCTTGCAATTTTCCCCTCGTCTGGTGAGTGTTTAAGGAATTAACTCTTCAAAAACTGCTTATGAAAAATTCATCGTTGTTTCATCTTGACCTAGCGAAAAGGCGGTTCCCAGTTTAAGTCGCCTCTTTTGACCAGGTTGAGGGTGTTGTATCACCTGAGGCTGTGGCGGCCTGTTTTAACTTTTGCATGTTCACTTCTAGATTCTCAGTTAACCTTCTTCTTTCATTTCTACATTTTTCATATATCTGGGCAACCCAAGAATCCTGAAAAATACATAATGAATACAACCTATATTATTGTGTGCATATGCATTGCTATCACCTTTTGTATGCTATTCTCACAGTGCTTATAAAGCACATTTGAAATGTTGCAGTTAATGTAACCCATTGAGTGGCAAAAGTCGCCAAACTCTCCCTTGACGAGTATGACTCAGGGTACCTAGCTGCATAAGTAAAATTGCCTGGTGTTAGCCGCATTCTGCTTGGCCGACTGTTGATATAAACTAACGTCTAAACCGACTATACTATAATTTGCTGACATTTAGTTTCAAATGCACCACAGTACTTCTCGAAGCCTCTTTCTACCAACCAGTTCTTGACAAATTCCAAGCCTTCCATATTAGATATTTACTACTATGACTGTTAGAGTGTGTGAGTGTGTTTTACCAAGTCTAAACCGAAATGACACTATCATGTGGTGAACTGTTATATGAACCACAGTCACAGTGGCCACACAAGCACAGCGAGTTTTCATTGGCCGAGAGATGATCATCTAAAATCTGATTTCACTGAGGGATATAAAAAACAGTAAAACGATGAAAAAGGGTTAGTGAGTGGAAGAAAAAAGATAAATGTTTACTGAAAACTAACAAAAAACCTGAACAGTCTGTTTAAAAGAGCTCTAATATTCCAACAGTATATTGTATTCACTGGGAAATTTTTCAGTGCTGGAAACTTATCATGCATATGTTAATTCTAATGCTTACTGAAAACTAACAAAAAACGCAGTCAATTTAAAAAAAGCTCTATTATGCCACCAATATATTACAAAACAGGCGAGAGTCGTTTTTGACTGGTAAAAATGCAGAGCAGTCGATTTAAAAAAAAGTACTATGCCAACAGTATATTCACTGGAACCGGAAGCTTGTCATGCATGATATGGTAATTTTTGCGTTATGCTTGTAAGGTCATATGATATAAATAGATTTCGATTTGCATGGTTTATTCAAAGTTAGCATCTTTTAGGCAAGGAGATTTTCAATTTTATGGACCAATATGTACGTTTGTCCATACTGTGGTGAATTCACAGGGCAAAAGTTTGATAGATACCTGCGTCACATCAAATTTGTTCACAGTAACGAACCCAACTTTAAAGTCTTGTGCACATACTGTGGGCAAGGTTTCACTAGGCATTCATCCTTCAAGTCTCACTTGGACAGAAAACACAAGAAACAATGCGCACAAGATCACTTGTTTGATGAAAGAAATGACGATCCTGACCATTGCATTATTGATGTCCCAATTGACGATGACGATCAAGCTGATGAAGATGATGACGATATTGGCCAAGATACCAATATTGAGAAAATTACGAAGTTATTTGTTTTAAAAACGAAGGAGGTTAAAGTGGAAGTCAAGTCCGTTCTGCGCATCGGTTCTGCTCATAACAATGTGAGGATCTTCAGATGTAAACATTGCCTAAATTTCGAATGTTTGAAATTTTCTGAACATAAACTCTATTTCATATTCATTTAGAAGAAGCATAGTGAACCAAAATGGTGTTAGATATTCAGACAGTACATCATATTTTAAAAAATACAGCAGTTCAAAATGTAAACAAACCGTTTGTTTACATTACGGACTTGACTTCCACTTTAATCTTGTCAGCCAACAAGCTATTGACTCAATGTTGGATAATACAAAAACCTGGTGGACCATTGCCTTCAAATGCTAGGCGGCGAAGTTAAGTTGTGCTGTTGATGTCTAAAAGAGGTATTCTACAACCAATCTTGCTTGCCCGCTTTATCTTGCTTGCCCGATTTGGCAAGTTGCCTTGCCACAAAAAGCTGGGCATCTTTAAGTTCATGTTTTCATTGTCGGATAAATTTTTTATAGTGCATATGCTTGATTAAAATGTTGTTTAGTGTGGGCAAAAGCTAGATCTGAGGCAATATAACATAGCCATATAGAGTAGTGAGAGAATGGGTTGACATGTTGTCTCCTTAATTTACATGTATACCCCGTACCTAGGTACCCCAGTGGCCATTGTCTGATGGCAAGTGAATTTTATTCAGGGCAACTAATTTTCATGTTGAACTCTGAGGGCAAGTGGTCAAAAAAGTAAAGTTACACCACTGCTCACTTTAATAAACATGTGCTTATATAGATAATTTTTTCAGGAGTCAGTGACTTAATTCTGTTAACAAATTAATTAGTGTGGTCAAATGAGTTAACCTTTAACATGAAAGCTCTTTGACCATCCTGAGTCCTATAGGGCATGAGGAATGAGAACACCTGATAAATCACACTAACCATATGATCTAATTATTTTTCAAGGCATGCAATTCTCATACCAGCACTGAAGGTAAAATTAGAGACTTCTGTGATGGGGAATATTTTAAAAGTCATCCGTTGTTTGGAGTAGTAGAACATGCTCTGATAATTCATGGGTACTGTGATGAATTTCAAGTAACCAATCCCTTGGGCTCAAGAACAAAGATCCATAAATTAGGCAATAAAATAAATTGCTTATCATTGCATATTTACTTTGATTCTGGATAAACTCCATAAAATGCATTTTCACGTTTTAGACGTGGGATGTCTTCATCACTATAGTTATTAGATTCCCCAGGGTCCTTGGTGGTATCTGGGCCACTGAGCCAGACTTCAGTGTCTTTGCCAGTGTCATTAGTTTCTCCCATTGTCAATTTTCTTCTTTTAACCTGTTTTTACATTTCTCATCGAGAGAAAGATTCAAAAGTTTTTTCCCACCTTCTTTAGCTTTCTCTTTCTTGATTCTCATTTATTAGCACCTTGACCATCACCAGTATCATAACAGGCTCCTTGACTAGCTAGTTAAAATCACAATGTATCAAGGTTAAATATACTTCAACATTGATAAATCATAAGCTTATTGGCAAATCATGTCAACCATAATATGTCACGTGGAGTGGCTTTAAACCGGATAAAACACTCCTAATTAGTATTCTTTATATAAAGAATACTAATAAGGCAGTATCTATTGTAGTTGTGTCCTCATTAGTATTTTTTATATAAAGAATACTAATAAGGCAGTATAGGTCGTCGTCTAGTGCCCCAAAATGTTTAGTTTCGTTGCACACCTCGATCTTTAAACTAAAAGAAAATTACATATTCTTATGGATTAAGTGACGCTGAATCCAAATCTAAAAAGTTCTTGCGGGTTTACCCTGCAGTTTTTTTGTAAATTGCGATCAAAATCATAAAATTTACGAGTTTCGCAATAGCATTTTTACTATGTGCCATACATCAAAATGCGTACTCTCGGAACCAGTCACTCGTGCGCCATAGTGAAAATTATACAGGATAGGTCACTTCCGCCTCCTCTTGAGATATGTGAAATCAGATTCGAGGTAAACAATGAGAACACGATTTTCAAGTTTCATATATTATTGCGACAAAGCGTATTTTCTGTCTTTGTACGAAGATATTTAGCAACACCAGGCATTATTTCAAGATTATGAACTTATGTGCACAGTTTATCCTTATTGCGTGTAATAAAGGACGAAACAAACTTCAATTTTAAATTTTGAAGACAGAGTAATGGACATAATTTGTAGTAATTGATATATTTGTATGGTAAGCCAAAAACTATCAAATACTTATTAGTAAATATATAAAATACATATTTAAGCAATACTATAATCAATACCATATAGTAATTAATAGCACATTAGGTTTCATCATCATCACAATCCACTGCCTTCATCTATAAAGTTATTGTCAATTAGATATATCTCACTGTTCTCACAATTGCCTGTGTGGAATTTTTGTATAAAATTATGCCAAGAGCATAGCTATTAAATAAAGTGTTAGTGCATTTGCAAAGTTCAGTACACTTCAAATTTGCCTTAAAACATGAGCATCTTTTTGTTTGACAACCCTTTATGCATTTGCAGCTATCCGGAGCAGATGCTGTCCGGATCAGATATTTCCCCATGAAAGAAAAAAATGTATATCTTGTACAAATTTAGATAAAAGGAGAAATTCAGAGGGAAAATTGTAACCAATAGAAAGAATGTTACCTGTTCTGACTGTAGGAATGAGCTATGAAATGCAATTATAAGTGCATCCATCTTCATAGTTTGATAGTGTATAAATGTATAGATTTAAATATAGAATGATGTTACAAATGTTGTATGACAAATTAATGTATTTTTAGCCAATCTGGGGCACCTTATTTTTAAAATATTCTGGGGGAGCATTAGTTTCCTTCACATCCGCTATTTGTGTTGAGTTCCTCCTCACGAGCGGCCTCTCACTCAAGCACAGCATTCTGTTCCCTTTGTCTTTCGTTAGATATCTTAATGTTTAATAATTCATAAATATCTTGTCTCAAGGTCATGTTTCCAAAATTTAGAAGCATTACTGTGATCGGTTGTTTTCAGGAAAGGAATGTTGTGCTTGAGTGAGCCGCCACTCATGGGGAGAAACCTTGACACAAAGAGTGGCTGTGAGGTAGACTAGGGGAGGATGAATCCCCCTTAGAGTGCCCCCATGGTAGTGCCTTAGGATCCAACCCTTGATGCATGTTATCTAAATTAGTTTTATGTTATATGCCTAAAAAGATTATTAAATTTCTCCAGTGAACTCAAAACTATAGAATGACATCCATTTTGACAACTTGTTAGTGTCACACAGTTACAGTATCCAAGTGTCAATTTACTGTCAGTATTTGATTATTTGCAAAAAACTTCAATGATCTCTTCAACCTTATAACAGTATTTAATTAAATATTCATCTGACTGCATAAGGTTTCAATATTTCAATATTTGAAGAATCATACTGTATACTGTATATAATTTCCTCACCGGGGCGTGCCTAATGCAAACAAATCATTTCCAGCCAGTATGTAGACATATAGCAAGCATAATTTATGTACCAAGGACTCATTGCTCTCACTGCTGATAGGTGAAGCTATACCTGTCACATTTGACACATTTTAGGAAGAGTTACTCCTCTTCAACAAACATATGGAATCTTAATAACATTTTGTCACAAATTTAGATGGTTTAGCTACTTAAATTATAAGTTTCCACTACATACAGCAGCAGTTACGGTATGTATAAGGTCACATAACTGCCACCTAACACATAATTGCTATGCTGCCCCTTAGCAAAAGCATGTCACAAACCTCTTCTGTCATATTGAACATTTTTAAACTTAGTTAGAATGTCTCAACATTGCAGTAAAGGCAAGACAACAGCACTCAAAGTATGTAGCAAGATTAAGCACCACAAATTCTTCAAATATGCATTTGAGGCACTTAAAGATGATTTACACCTTCCCGAGAGTGTCACCACCCTCCTGGAGTGATATCTTTATGGCCAGGAAAATCATCGATCAAGGCCCTGCTCCATACAGCATCTTAGAATGCTTTACAGTCAACTCAGCCCACTAACCAACTCGGCCCACCATTCAAGGACAAACTCGTCCTGCTCCTAAACTGACTAATCTAACCATTAAACAAGTTAGGAACCATGACTGCGTTCTATCTTTGCAAAGTTTGAGAGATTTGAAAAATCAGTAATTTAGATCTTTAATTAAACTTAAGCCAAACTCCAAACTAGATGTTCTCTTGTGATATTGATTTAGAAATTGTTCAGAGCCAATTGCAATCAAACTTTACTCATCTGTACGCCCAATGCAACTGCAAATGGCTGTATCAGTTTGGTGCTGCCTTTTGTAAAATATTAAATAAATAAGCTTCCATAGTTCCCTAATATGTCAAACAGTAGTTATTAACTATTGGGCTGATATTTAGCTACAAATGCAAAAAGGGTTGTCAAACAAAATGCTCATTTTTTAAAGCACATTTATTTAATTAATTAATAAAGTGCACTAAACTTTGCAAATGCAGCAATTGTGAGAACAGTGAGATAGATCTAGTTCAATGGATAGATCTATTAAATTGACAATAACTTAGATGAAGGCAGTGGACTGTGATGATGATAAAAGCTAATGTGTTATTAATTACTATATCATGGTACTAATTATAGTATTGTTTAAATATGTATTTTATATACTTACTATTAAGTATTTGGTAGTTTTTGGCTTACCATACTGATACAAATATATCCATACTACAATTATGTCCATTAATTTATACTCTTACATTATCTTCAAAATGGCAAAATATAAAATTGAAGTTGGTTTCGTCCTTTATTACACGCCATAAAGATGATATAGTGTGCACACAAGTTCATAATCTTGAAATAATGCCTGGCAGTCGCTAAATATCTTCGTATAATGCCGGAAAATACGCTTTGTCGCATATGGTCACAATAATATATGAAACTTGAAAATCATATTGCTCATTGTTTATTTTACATATCTCAAGAGGAGGCAGAAGTGACCTATCCTGTATAATTTTCACTATGGCACGCAAGCGACTGGTTCCGAGAGTACGCATTTTGATATATGGAATATAGTAAAAATGCTATTGCGAAACTCGTAAATTTTAAGATTTTGATCGCAATTTACAAAAAAACTACATGGTGAACCCGCAAGAACGTTTTAGATTTGGATTCAGCGTCACTTAATCTATAAGAATATGTAATTTTCTTTTAGTTTAAAGAGGTGTGCAACGAAAATCGTTTTCTAGCCATCTTTTGGGGCACTAGACGACGGCCTAGTATATCTATTGAATTTGTAGTCATGTTTGAAGCCGTTTAATAAACTCGCAGGTCGTGTTTTATTAGGTCTAAAGCCTAATATTTAAATATTTTTGTGGGTCGCCAAATGGAGAACTCTTGGCAACTCAAACATCCCCATCTTTCTGTTGCTAAAGTACCTAGAAAAAGTAACTCATTGTCAATGGTTGTTGTCGGAAGCAAGATTATTTGTTTATTAAAGTATTCTCTAGCTGCTATTATCTTACAAAGATCTGGTGATGTGGCTGTTTTACTAAATCCAGGGCCCATCAATGCTGCAAATTTGTCGACTCACTCCCACCATCCTAATCTGCTCAATCTGCCTAATCCAACATGTCACTCCTGCCAAGCGGTTATATTATGGGAAGTAGACCCAATATTCTGCTCTTACTGTGATTGGTATTACCACACCTCGTGCGTCTCCACTGATCAAGCAACCAGTGGCGAGTTCCTAGACTGGATTTGTGATGAGTGTTTTTCATCATCTGACTGCAGCTTCAACTCTTCAACTGGCAACACAACCTTTGAATCTGATTTGACCTCCGAAACTACATCTGAAGATCATGATGTAATCAGTAATCAGCAGGACTCTAATAACTTTCGCTATTTAAAGTTGCATCTACCCAATAAAGGACTCCGTTTTGGTCAGTGGAATGTAAACCATTTAACTAGCAGTAAATTTGAACAAATTAAACGAACGAACTCAGATTGTATTGATATTTTGTTTTTGACGTAAACGTTTCTAAAACCTTCAAACTGCGACTCCCTCTACAATATACCTGGTTTTACTCTACTGCGGAAATAACGTTTACATAAAGCTGGAGGAGGTGTAGCTGTGTATTGTAGTAACGCATTAACCTTTAATCGCCGCGTCGACCTTGAATATGATTCTGTCGAGATTTTATGGCTCGAAATCTGCCCATTCAAGTCCAAACGCTCGCTGTTGATATCTGGCTGTTACCGTCCACCATCATACTCTAGAGATGATGATAAACTATTTGATCAGTGTATTGAAACCGCCTACTTGACTAATAAAGAAGTTATACTAACAGGTGATTTTAACATCAACTTTCTTTCACAAGAATTCAAGAAACACTACTTGTCAAAAAGTTTAATGAACATGCATTTCTCTCAGTTGGTATCTGATGTAACTCGACCTTCAAGTGGTACTTGTTTAGATCACATCTATACTAACAAATGTCAGCATATCACCGCAGCACTAGTGGAAAACTATGCTCTTTCTGATCATCTACCAACGTTTGCTGTTCGTAAATATTTTAAGCAGTCTAAATCAACTAACTCTCATAATTCAATAACTTACAGAGACCTAAAGAATCTTAATACATCTGCATTCAAAAACACGTTAGCAAACTCCCCTTGGGACACGGCCTTCGTATTTGATGATATTAATGATGTTCTCGCCACATGGGAAGGTATATTTTTTCAAGCAATCGACCAACATGCCCCAACAAAACAAAAACGTATTGCCAAGTCTAAGCAGCCTCAGTGGATTAATGGTGACATCCTTAATCAGTTAAAGATTAGAGATAACCTGCTTTCTAAAGCTAGAAAATCTGAAACTAATTCAACCAATGCATGGAAACAATACCGTATCGCAAGAAATTTAGCTTCAAACATGATCGAAAAAGCTAAAAGAAATTATTTCAAAACTTCCATTCAAAATAACAAAGGCAACGTAAAGTCCATTTGGAAATTGATTAAATCTCTTGGTGGTAATAATAAGCCATCGCGCCTGCCAGAATTCCTCATTGGTGAATGCAATAAAGTGTTAAGGAATAGTTGTGAAATAGCCGAAGCTTTCAATATTCACTTTACATCAATCGCCAGTAAAATCAAATCCTCGCTCTCTCCTATCAATAACTAAGTAAGTTGAAACAGTTCGTAAAATCGAAGTTATCACCTAACAAGTCTGCGTTCAGTTTACCACCCATCACATGTGAGTTTGTTGAAAACTACGTGTTAAAGATACCATCTAGTAAAGCAACTGGAGCTGATGACATTAGTGCGAAACTGCTTCAAGCAGGCATCAAGGAGTTGGCACCATCAATATCTAAGTTAATCAATATGTCTTTGACTAGTAATCAATTTCCCTCAAGATGGAAAATAGCTAGAGTCACTGCGCTATTTAAGGCTGGCGAAAATTCTGATCTTAACAACTATCGACCGATCTCTATTTTACCTGTGCTTTCAAAGATCATTGAACGACATGTACACGACTGTCTGTTTTACTATCTCACTATAAATAATCTGATATACTCCAATCAATCCGGTTTTCGAAGCGAATTTGGCACAGAAACTGCTGTTGCATTTATCGTTGACTCTCTTTTACTCAACCTGGAAAAAAATCTCATTAATGGCATGGTCTTAGTCGACTATAAGAAAGCCTTTGATATGGTTGATCACTGTATCCTGCTTGATAAACTTGGAGCATACCATCTTGATCAGAGCTCGCTTGATTGGTTTAAATCCTATCTATCAGACCGTAAACAATATGTTAACTTCAAACGCCAGTCTTCTACAACAAAAGTAATCACGGACGGAGTACCACAGGGTTCTATCCTTGGGCCTCTATTGTTTCTCGTTTTTATCAACGATTTGCCTCTACATATCAACACCCAAGTAGATTTATTCGCTGATGACACTACCTTACTCGCTGCCACTGATTATAATGATATTAATGAACTTAATGAGAAATTATCTCTGGAAGTCTCTAACGTTCAAAACTGGGCCATTACCAATAAACTGCCTCTCAATACCACTAAGACCAAAACATTCTGATTTCTGGTAAACGTCTTAAAGCTAAGCTTACTCCTGAAAATCAAACTCTCAATATTAAATTGAACGATGATTCATTAGAACAAGAGCACACTGTGAAATTACTGGGCTTTAATATTGATGAAGATTTAAACTTTGACACTCATGTTGATATAATTGCAATGAAACTATCGAAACGTATTGGAATATTGAAATCTATAAAATCATACCTGCCTCGAAAGGAACGTATTCTTTTCTACAATGCTATGATCAAACCTCTATTTCTCTATTGTAGTATAACCTGGACAAACTGTAGTAAGAACAATATCACAAAAATTTTCAAACTTCAAAAACGCTGCGCCAGAATTATCCTTGACGCTGAACCTCGCCATTCTTCGATTAATCTATTTAATAATCTTGGTTGGTTACCTTTTTACGTAGAGTCGGATATTAGAAAATGTATTATGATCTACAAGCGTACTATTAATGCTACTCCAGAGTACTTAAACGGACTATTAAATTTAAATAGCCAACAACATTCGAGGAACACTCGCAGTGCTGATTTAAGTTTAGTAACTCCGAAATACAATAGAGCTACAGAAGCAGGAAGAACTTTTTCTATAACCGCTATAGGCCTCTGGAACAAATTACCTTTAAGTTTCCGTTCTGCTAGCTCCATTAACTGTTTTAAATACTTATTATATAATTGCTTCCGTACGCACCAGAGTGAATTTAAACAATTTACTTCTTTTCCTGATTTCAAATTTAAGTAATATATAATTGTAATATAGCTATATAATGTTCTCTTTTATATAAATGTAATGTCATATATACCTCATGTAATATAACCTTTTTAATTAAGTAAACTTGAAAGTCTGAATATCGATTTATAATCATAGATATATATATAAATGTTGTAAATAGACAATAGATATACTCCCTAATTTTTTGTAAATTTTATGAGGGCCACAAGTTCATTAGTACTTCGTACTATTAAGTGTCACCCTCTTTAAATAAAGTCTCTATCTATCTATCTATCTAATGAACTTAAAAATTAACAAAAATAATCACAAATTAGCGAAATATATTGCAAATGTAGCTAGCTTATACTAAATCGCCACCCAATTGCTCTCTCCTCCGCAGAGGTTTCAGTGACTACAATGAGCTTTACATGGCGCTTGCCGTATTTATCAACAAACTGACGTATATTTATAAAGTATATATATATTTATACTTTATAACTATACGTCAGTTAGTCGATAGTGCAATCTAATCGCGATTTAATATAAGCTACATTTGCAATATATTTCGCTAATTTGCGATTATTTTCTAATTTTACTGCAGTTTTAATTTAAATTCAGCCGTTTAGTGGGCCGGCTATAATTGTAGTTATGATCGTTATAAAATATATCAACAACTGACAATAGTATAATCTAATTAGCACCAGCCAATCAAATGACAGATTTAAAAAATCGTTTGTCTAATCGGCCAATCAGACGAAAAAGCCAGAATCTGGCTTTTTACATGCGCCGCGGTAAAGAATTGTATCAGGCCCTCCTTCATTCGCCGCCGCCAATTAATCCTGGCGAATGAAAACACAAGGGCCTGATACTCAGGTTATTCTTAAGTTACCCAATTGTTCACGTCACGGGGAGTTAACTTTCCTAAAACATTGCTATTGGTTGGTTAGCAAAACACAATACGCACGTGACAATGAAGGACAACATTTTTGAATAAACCTAAAAAACCATAGATAATGAGTTATATTCTAATTCTAATGCGTTTCCGAACCTTAAACGGTTTCGGCAGCATATCCTGTTACCTGTTGTGTATTTTACTTCTCTTTTACATTCTTTATCTAGTACAAACTTGGAAAATCGTAGTTTATAAACTTGCGAGTTGTGCCGCCATTTTATATATTTTGTACGTAGAAAAGTCACGTGACAACAAATCAGCCAATCACGTTTGGTGTTCACCCTAGCCATATAACAATTATCTTTGATCGTACCTACATCACATGCAAGCATATCCCTATCCCTATTGGGCATAAACATGAGGATATGACAACATTAATACGAGCTGACCATTGGGCCTAGAGTGCAATGGACGATAAACTCTATATGATATATTGTGCATGATTTGCTTACATGCTCGTATTTTTAGATATTCCTTAATTTGCCGAGTACAAATGAAGCATATTAAAGATGTTATAACTACAAACACTAGTTTTCTGATCTGATATTTTAGTGCCGATACCGTGGCAGATGGTTTTATTCAACTTTTGAACGATGAAGACAAAGTGGGAGAAGTCATGACAGTCTCAGCTCATGATGGGATTGGTTACCACAAATTTCCAGAGCAACTTTGACAATCATTTAGTTGAAAACAAATTGTTTTCATGTTTAGGTAATATGAATGACATTTGTTGAAACCATAAACAGCGAGACATGATTCTATAACTGACTCTTCCACAGTTCCTCGTTACGTTTTAGTGCGGGAGAATATGCCCGTTTGCGGGTTACATCCAACGCGAGCGAATGGGGACGAGTCAGATTCTATAACCTGTATTTTTATTTAGCCAACCGCTAATCAAAGTATTGTTCCCGGCTATTGGCAGCCATGGTAACGTACTGGAATAAAGTTTGGTGCAAAATTATAGAAAAAAAACAATGAAAATGTTAATTCTTTTAAATTAATCATAGAATTGTCATTTTAATAATAATAATAATTTAATTCTATTTTTCTAACAAGTGGCTCTTCATCCGTAAAAAAATACATATAGTTACATACAATTTGATTAAGAAAGATATCCAGTATATACATATATACACAAAAATATGATATTACATTAAGTTGAAACTCTGTCATTACCTAATTCATTAAAAGGTTGATTACATTGGGGACACCCTACAATATTGAAAAAGACAATTGTGTTACGAAAATTTACTCAATAATTTGTCGTACAAAATACACTAAAGCAAAACTCCTCACTTTTTGCTGCAGAAAGATGTAAAACAGTCGTAACTAATCGAAAAACCTGATTTGAATTCCAATCGTTGTAATACAGTATCCCCATGGAAAAAAGTGTTTTTCTTGCATATTTTTGCTCAAAATCAAACTTTTGACCGAATTTTTTCACTCCTCGAAACTCTCCTTAGCCCGATTATTTTTTCAAAAATATATATTTTTAACCATTTTAAATTTTAAAAATTTATTTGCTAACCTGAAAACAATTTGTGGGCCCATTTTTTCATTGTGTTTTTAATCCTGTAAAGGCTATAAAAAGCGACAACTTGCCGTTTTCTCGTTTCCAAAACATCGATCAAAAAGCGATCTCAGTCCGTATCGGGCCAAGTGTGGACAGCCCAAAACGAACCGAGATCGAATCGAGGTCGAATTAAACTAGACCACCTCGGGAGGTGGTCTCGGATCAGTTCGCGCATTTAGACCGAGCTAGTTTTGGTGCTTAGCTGCCTGGCAAATTTTCGCGCGTTTTTTCTCCAGAGTTTTGATCGAAATTGTTCGACTGCCATTTTTGTTGTTCGTCGAAGTTCTGCAAAATAATCTAGCTTTACCATGGCTAAACGAGGAGAAACCTGGAGTGATGATGAAGTATTAGCATTAATATCGATTTGGAGTCAAGAATCAATTTTAAAGATGCTGGCAACATCACGTAAAAACAAGGACATATACGGGAAAATGAGTGCAAAACTGGAAACCCTGGGGTTCCAACGCGATTTTACACAATGTAGAACAAAAGTTAAGCATTTGAAAACCACATATAAAAAGTACAAAGATGCACTGGCTCGTTCAGGGGCTGCAAGAGTGAAAGAACCGAAGTTTTTTGAGCAGCTAGATGTTTTTCTTGGTGACCAACCTGAAGCTACTGGAATTGATGCAGCCATCGATACTTTGTCTTCATCAATTTCAGAAGAAACGGAAAATAAATCATATCTAGGCAAGTGGAAATTTAATCTTTCCTTTGTATTATTGTGTATAACTACAGATATTTTTTACATAGTCTGCATGATTATCTTTTTCTTGCAGAAATATATCGGTTGTTTATAAAATATTTTGCTAGTTTTGTAAGAAAAAATTGATTTTTCCACCTCAAAATTGCCATTCCCTTGTTTGTATTCCCCCTATACATTGTGCCATCACTGCTTGGCCATTGTTTGGGCAGTGTCTATAAACAGTAGAATTTTCTAAAACTATCTATAACTGATTCAAATTATAGGCATTTCATTTAGCTTTTTTAATTTTTAGAAATGGATTTAATAAAAAAATATGGTGAAGGGAAAAAGTTGGAGAAAAAATGCATAAACTGTGGTACTGCAACAAAGATTCGAACATCTGGGGTTCACATTGATAATGGATGCATTGGTGTGTTTTCTGATGATGATGATTTTGAGTGCTCTGATTGTGGTTGCAAAGAAGCAGGTACAAGTTTTATGTGCATTGGGTTATTCCAGAAAACATGCATACCACACCCACAGAGGAAATTAACCCTCCTACCCCCTTCGGATGTCCTAATACATTTACTATTATCAGAAACAATTTTTCTCCCCTCCCCCTCCGGACGGCAGAAATTTCCTCCGGGGGGGAGTATGGATCTTTTTTGGAACAACCCATTGTAAATTGTGATACAAGGTTTTAATAATTAATTGAACTGCTTGGCTATGGAAGGTTGATATATTAGTGCATAACAGAGTGGCAGTTAGAATGTTATATTGTTATTATCTTAATAGGTGAAGATATCCATGATTCAAGTGAAGATGGTGATGATGATGATGACAATGCTTCAGAAATTATGTCTGAGTTAGAAAAAGCTGTTGGCCATGAAACTCCAGATCTTGATGCACAAGATTCTGAAGCCAGTGGATCAAAGCCATCAAATGCAAAACGCAATATTATAGGATCAATACGAAGTAATAAAAAGAAGCAAAGATTGTCAAAACAAGAAGAATTTCAAAAATGTATGGATGAATTTACAAAATCCCAAAAGGAATCAGATGAAAAAATTTTGGAAGAAATGAAACACCAGGTTAAAGTTGATGCTGAGCTACGAAAACAAGAATTAAAGGCATATACTGATTCAATGGCATTACTGGCCAATGCCAGCCTCGTCCCCGGCGCTTTGATGTTGCGTGACGCGCGCGCGGGAGGACACGCGTGGGGGAAAGGAAAAATTCGGAGCGAAGCGCCTGGGAGAAAATGCTTTCAAGATGGCGGACAAAACAAGTGATTTGCATTTTTGTCTTGACAACGATAGTGAAGATGGTCAGTATAAACAGGTAAACATTTTAAAATTCAAATTACTATTTTAGTATTTCATGGAATTCATGAAAAAATGTTGGGAATAAGTGGTAGACTTTATTTTTTAGGAAATAAGCCACAAATATTTGTGTGGTTGTAGATATAAAACCTTTTTGTATTTACTGTAACTTTATGCGATAATTTCATCCCTCAATCCCGAAATTAAATGGTTGCACAGTACAGGGATATCAAGAGATGAAACTATGATGTGCTAGTATATTAAATTGGGAATTAAGGTTTTACATATTTAGTCAAGGGTTTTGTTATGCATGAGCTTGTGGTGAACTGCTGAACTGGTGCAGGATCTGCAGGACAGCTCAGCTGCTAGGGGCAGCTGATCTGAGAAGTGAGAAGGCATGTTTTATATCTAGGATTGTAGTTTATGTCCTCTCTGATAGTTTGTTGCATGTATATATTAAGTTATCAAAGGGGCAGTGTCACGGTTCTACTGCGCATCCAAAATATGCGCGAACTTGAAAAACTGTCTGCCAACAATTAATCAAGTTAGGAGTGAAATACGATATACTATTTATAATCCCTTCGTTATGCAGGACATCCTTGCTTTGTTTTAAAAATTGAAGGCTGCTGCAGCATCTTTTCAATCATGTAGCATTAATTTTAAACGTTTCTTTGCGCCGTTTATTTTAGCCAATCAGCGCCGTGACACTGCCCCTTTAAATTGTTTCTAGTTCTGCCATGTTTCTGTCCTTGAGGTTATTAAGGGCTGTTAATGCGGACAGCTAGCCCAGTAAGCGAGACCTCACCGTGTGGTTATTTTTATATTTTTATAGTGGAAATTCCTTTCAATTTGTATGGACAACCTGATGGGCTCAGAGAGATCTCACTTGAAGAAGGCAACATCTCACTTGAACAAGCAACATCTCAGTTATACCGGGAGGATATTTTGTGGCTATACAAAACACTAACCAGACTGACTTGGTCAAAATAAAGTCAAAACAACAAAATTGGTCATGACAATATTGTCAAATCTTACTTGAAGTAGCCAAGTGCAAGACAGTGAGCTACCAAAACAGCAATACACTCCCCTGTTTGATCAGAGAAACCAACAAAACTGTTGTCTCTTTCAAATTTTGTTTAATGCAACATTATAAGGATCTCACCAGGGAAATTTATAATCCTGAGGATCCGAGAACATTTAAGTCTGTTTGTGTGAAGTGTCATTCAACTCGCCCATTGACTAACTTGTCCAATCGAGCATGTTGTTAATTTATTGTCACATAAATTGTAAGTCGTTGATTAGTGTAATTCGTGGTGCTTGTTTGTTGATCTTCACGTCTGTCTGTCTGTCTGTTTGTTTGTCGGTCTGCAAGCCTGTTATTGTTCATACTGTGTATTTCGAATGTCTTGGAACCCCGTTATTGGAGAACTAATCTCTGTGTGGTAATTCCAGCCACGTAATCTATTGTGTGTAATAGTTTGTGTTAACTAATTTTGTGTAATACTTTGTGTTAAATGGCAAAATCTGTAAAATAAAACAATAGAGACGCAGAAATTTCCAACAATGAGTGCATGCTACTGACATTGTTATTGAAACTGAGTACCAAGCAACATGTTTGAAAATTAAAAATGCAAATTCTTGATTAATTTTGTATTATTTCAGATTAAATTAATTATTAAACCTAACTGTACAATCAAGTTACATGTAATAGAGTATTATTATAACTTTGTAGCTCCATAGGCTATTCTTTCGCTGTTCCAGGTTTTGATCCACAAAGTTATAGAGAAAAGTCATTGTTAGTTCTGCCAATTAGGTCTGGCAAGTGCTAGTGTACCACTACACCACTACTCTTGCGATTTGAACATTCAAAAGAACTTGTATTAATCTCTTGTCCACATGACTTACATCACCCTGAATGAGAAATGTCCATTATGCTTATAAAATAGTGACAGTATGTATCATTAGAACACACTTTGAAGAAATATTGACAGAGTCACATATCCCACAATCCGATTACAGGGAAATTTACTTTAGAGTAGAACCCAAACCCAACTGTTCAGGTAGACATTTATATGTTAACCCATTGAGTGCCAGCACTCTCCTGTTGACGAGTAAAATTGTTGGTGTTAGACACTTGGACAAAGTAACATAATAAAGTAGGGTGCAATGCAACCTATTAAATGGGTTCATTATGGTATGTCAGATAAACTGACTCGTGCAATTTTTCACATATGAGTTCTGGCATTTATAAGCCCTAGTTTGAAACCAACTTTAAAGCCTACAACAGGTAATTGCAGCCAACTATTAAGTTAACCCATTAGGCTGCCATGCACCCAAGCTTGTTATTTTACTTTCAGACCCTCTAATGGCAGGCAATTTTACTTCTCAAGGGGACAGTCTTGTCCATTAATGCATTAATTGTGTTTCTTAACTCCCAAATTAAGTTTCATTTTACACCTTTCATTCCTACAAATACTTTTAGAACTACAACTCTAATGACTGTGGGATTTATAAAACTCTGACAAATTATGTTTGGCCAGATGAATATTGTAAACATCTGAATATAAGCCCTGGGCTTATATTTGTTTGTACTTTGTAAGCATTTTTGATGGACTGAGCTGTTGGAATCCTGGCCCTCACTGCATTAATAAATACCTGTCGAGGGGCTTGCATTAGAGGTGGCTTTAATATATAGCCGGAATCGCCCGAGTAAATATGGAAGGTGGGATTATACATAGGGGGGGTTATATGTTGGGGGTTATATGTTTATGGTAATTGCTTGATTGCAATGGGTATTGATGGTTTGAATCTGATATCTTTGGCCTAGCAAAACCTTTTTTTCACTTGTCTGTCATGAATTGACAATTTAATAATACAACTACACAGTAATTATAAATATTAACTGCTACAAAGAACCTGGCAAAGATATCACTCAAAATTTGTCAGGGAAAATTTACTAATACTAAATAAATATAAGTGTACAGTATAAAGGACTCCGAAATCATACGCAGCCTTAAAACCCTACGAACACGTTGATCAGAATGATTTTCATATAAATATTTGGTTCACATAATATTAAAATTATAAAATTATAGCAGTCAACAAGACAATAAATCATATTGAAATATATAATGAGACAAATTCATACAAATTTACCTTCAAAAGAAATATTGTGAAGAGATTCCATGATTCCGTCGTGGAGAAAGCAAAATAATCAAGAAAATCGAACAATGGCTTTGAAAGTTCAGAAATCGACAGAAATTTCAGAAATCGACACGTTTTCTGCGAGGCGCTTCCGCGTCCCGTAGTGAGCAACGCACCTCGATTCCCGCGCGTGCGTCACGCAACCAGTAAGCACATCAAAGCGCCAGGGACGAGGCTGATACTATATAGTTTATACTAGCGAAGTGTGATCTCGTTACTTAGCTGGGCAATAATAAAGTTGTATACTGATTGTTTCAAAAGATCAAGCCAACAAGGTATTGTAGCTATATCAAATTTTACAAATATATAGGTTGTATGCCAATTAGAAAATCGCCAATAAATATATATATATATATATATATATATATATATATATATATATATATATATATATATATATATATATATATATATATATATATATATATATATATATACAGTAAAATGATTATTACTAGTATTAATACTGTTACTAGTATTAATGTTGGATTCGAAACAAACCTGAAAACTAACTCAGATCGAAAACATGAAAAATATTTGACTCTAATTACCAATCAAGAAAATATATATGATGAAGTTAAGTTTGTTAATGTATCTATAAGCTCTTTAGGTGTATTTGGTGAATCGACGAATACTTTATTTGATATGCTCCATGATCTGAAGTACGACGAACAATGTATTAAATATGTAAAAAAGAAAATAATTGCTACTCGTATTCGCAAGTCTTATTATATATTCTGTAGACGAAACAAAGACTGGAACAATCCAGAACTTTTACAGGTAAACTACGTGAAGCGTTCCTCTTTTGACTTCGTAACTCATTTGGAATTTTCCTCATTAGCTTTGCAAATTTGAAAAACTCTTTGCAAATCCCTTGAGGGAATTTTCAATGTTCCTATCGACTGTTGCAATATTCCAATACAAACAAACTTCGATTTAAATTTTCCTAACTTCCTGTTTTAATTTCTTAACTTCCTGTTCTGTTCTGAGCGTTGTTATTGGTCGATTATTTTTGTTAGCCACTTGCAACGCCCAGAACAGAACAGGAAGTTAGGAATTTGTAACAGGAAGTTAAGAACTTCTAACAGGAACTGAGGAAAATTTAATTGGCTTTTAGCAACATTGCAAATTTCCTCAAGGGATTTGCAATGGAGTTTTTTAAATTGCAAAAGTAATGAGGAAAATTACAATCAATTTAGAAACTCAAAAGAGGAACGCTTCACGTAGTTTACCTGTAAATGTTTAACTAAATTTAAAAGATTTTCACCTGTATATATATTTTAGCATTATATTCAATTCAAGTGGACATCGATAAGCTACCTTTTATTAAGTGAGGTTTATCAATGTATATATAGTATATCGTAAATATCTAATAAAAAGTTTCCGTTATTATGGGAATATGATATACAGTAAATTAAAGCCCTGCATAAAAGAACCAGTGAATTTTGACTTCAGGCTGAAGTGGTTCTTATATAATCTTACTTCACACTATACTTTTTTATATTCTAAACATTAACTAGGGACTGTTGTTGCCCAAAACTATTGCTATGACACTAATATGGTTCTTGTTAATATTGCCCAAATTTCAGGCTAGTGGTTCTTAACCTACTGGTTCTTTTATGTGGGGCTTCACTGTATATTCTTGTTGCATATGTTAAAACTTGTTATTGCCCAAATTTCAGGCTAGTGGTTCTTAACCTACTGGTTCTTTTATGTGGGGCTTCACTGTATATCAATAGACCTTATGCATAATGACGTATCAAGGCTTGATGCCTGCGAGGAATGCTGGTCTTAGTAGTCATCACGGTCCAGGAAAATTTAGATAGTGGCCATTTTGAATTGTTTAATTTTCCTGGGCAATGACTACTAAGATCAGCATTCCTCACGGGCATGAAGTCTTGTGACATCATTATGCATAAGGTCAAATGAGCAGTATGATGTCCGAATTGGAACACACAATTGTATATACGAATGAAAAATTATCTGACTTTTTTCCATAATGCTCACAATTTCTTTCTTATTATATATATATAGTTTTGCAGTTGTGACTGAGTACAATTATAATCGTTTATACAATGAATGGTGTCATATGAACCTGACATATTAAACAATTACAATCTTAATCATTTATACAATGAATGGTGTCATATGAAGCTTACATTATTAATACCTGGTTCACACTGGTCGTAAGAATCGGGGATTTCCATTGTCTGTGATCATTGGTGTGTAAAATGCTTTGTCTGTTGGAAAAGAATACAATAGATCGCCGATAATTTACGACCAGTGTGAACCAGGCTTAAACAAAAATGTCAACAAAATAGATTTTGTCTCTCCATTGGCAGATTGTTCAGTTGTTCTGCGGTAGGGGTAGCCTTGAAGGTACCATTAAAATGATAATAGGGACAAAAACTGACTTACAGGTTGTATTTTCTATGTATGAAATTGTTATTAAATTGTTATTAAATTCTACATATCCAATGATTCATTCAAGTATTATTATCATTTGTTATATATGATATTGTACAGTATTCAGTGGCATGCAAGCTAGCCATAACAACTGGTTATGATATGCTAATAAACCTGCATCTATTTGAATAATGCAAATCATTAAAAACTTGCATAGCATGACCTGTAGACTTTTGCAAAGTCCTTCATCTTTGTTTAGAATGAAGGAATTTTCAAAGAAGTAATTTCTTGAAGAGTAAGGAATTTATGGAAGTCAATACAATTAGAGTATTTAGAACAGGTGTCTTAAGGTCCATCTACACAATACGACTAGTCGTATACGATTCTTACCCTGGTGTATGAAAACGATTGCCGATGCCACTATTCCTGTTCATCAGTTTATGGGGAAGTTGAAATTTGACATTTTTACACACATTTATTCGAGTACATACGCCAGGATAAGAATCGTATATGACTAGTCGTATCGTGTAGATGGGCCTTTAGGGGTGCTTTACGTGCTTATGTGATGGAAGGCGGGGTGAGGCAGCACTTTCTTTGCGATAGTAGCTTCTAGTTTTATTAACTGTGCATATACCAAAAGCGTCGTGATCTGTTTGCTGTTTGTTATTTTAAACCATAGTTAATAATGTGATCAGACTCGTTTCTTTCCAATTTAACAAGCTCTCATCACAAGACTCAAGAGAAATTTATTTCTTCCAGCGGCTTTCTCTGATGCGCAAAATTAATTTGCATGTGCGAGCACGTACTTCAGTGCGGACACTTGCGAATTACGGAAGAGGGGGGGGGGGGAGGAATAAGGTTGCCACCTTATGTAGCTGGAAACCATCGTTTTTCTGCCATTTTTGTACATAGTTGAAATGTTATTTTTACAGCTTTGTGACTGTTTTTCAGTCATTAAAAGGCTTTCAGAAAATATTGGGAGTGAGAGGGGCGTGGCTCATGTGAACTAACTTTCCAATTGTGCGAGCGAACGGCATTTATTGGCGTGGTTATAACTGAATCATTATTGACTTAAAAAAATACAGTGAATTAATAATTCACCATTTATACCTCTAACATATCACTTGTATGAATGTTGCTACGTGCATCTCTAGCTCTGTGCGCGGAGTCACTAAAATCCACATCTGCTTGATCGCTTTGCTTCTCGCTACAACCTATAAAAATTAATGCGGTCAAACTTACGATTTTGATTCGTTTATTTGTAGGCAGTTGTCGCTTGTTAAAAAACAAAAAAAAACATTCTACTTATGTAAAATAACGTCCATACAGTTCACAAAAAGCACGTAACTGCCTATTCTATCTTTTATTTTGTGGGACAATCGTGAATCTAAAATGACTAAAATGTGCTATAAAATGTGCTGTAAAACTGGTACTGTAGTCTAGTAGGAGCACTATGAATGGCAAATTGGTTCAAAAGCCCCCATGGTGGCCACCCACTCAACCATTTTGGCCACCGCAGTCAAAGTCCCTTTTCTCTAAAATATAAGCAAAACATGGAATTTAGAAGGGAGGGTTGATATTGTAGTAACTGAAATTTGCTTTGTGAATCTGATGTCCTGTCTTATACTTTAATGCTAAACATTGTATTGTAAATACCTTATTAGATTTTAATTAAACATTTTCCAGTGGATTGCATTTCCTAGACCCTATAGATTTGAGTTGTTGGAAGGCTCGGCTAAACAAGTTAGTGACCGCAGGGGGCAACGGGCCCCCAACCCAGTGATTTATAAGGGGGGGGGGGTGGCTGGATAATTTTGGCCCCACTCAAAAAAAACCAAATTGATTTCGAAACTAGAAGTATTTGAAATCGTATATATATATAATCAAATATCTGTAATCGATATTTTGATAACAACATTTCTCGTAATAATCCATCCTGACTCGCGGATAGCATAGACTCACAAATCATAATGAACGAATTAATGAAACGGCCTAACAAAAGAGGTAGAGAAGATTTTAAAAATGCCATTTCTGACGATTTAGAGACGCAAAATTTCCCGCTCTGTGCCAACCATGATGACGCTACGTGGGAGTCGGGCCCTTTAAGTTTATCAAGCTGGTTCCCTGAGTGATCAATGTCCTTGCTGTATATTCAGGGGCGCCGGAACCACGGGGGCAGCGGGGGCAACTGCCCCCGCTGCCCAAATATTGCGGGGGCAGCACGGGGGCAACAGGTTGCCCTTTCTGCCAGAACTGCACCTCAACATTTGTGCATTATTCGCAGAAATTGGAATTTAGAACTATTTTTAAGCAATATTTAAAGATGCGGTACAGTCCGTATGTGAACAAAGGCTTTGTTTACATTTCGGTATCCAAAATATAGAATTTTATTCGAAAACTATTCATATTTTCATGATTCTAGAGTATGATCAATTACACAACAATCACATGACACAACAATCAAGCTTTGCAAGAACATAAAATGAAATAAAAACGTAAATAAACTGTTTGTATAATAAAAAGAGGGCTCGATTCTATGTGGATATACACAGCATCTTTAAGCAATCTTTGCTTAATTTTTAACCAGTTGTAGTAAAATTAATGCTAAATCAAGCAATATACGTTCGTTTACTGATTTTATTTTGCGCCTTTAGGCAGGGCCGTAGCGGGGTGTATTGGGGGGGGGGAGTTAACCGCCCAACTTTTTTAGAATTAACATATTCGGAAAATCGGGTTGGCCATTCGGAAAATTACGGCAATAATAGGATAACAAAATTTAATTGTTAAACAGAGAAAATATAATATAATTGTATTGTTAGTATAAACTGATTTACGAAATCATGGCATCACATGGATAAGATTAAACAAATCGTAAATCGGTAAATGTTCTTCAGTTTATTACTTCTCAGGGCCATAGCAATCGGGGGGGGGGTTGTAGCCCTCCCAATAATTTGCTAATAATCATTCTTTTTTCAAAACCATGCAGACCTTTATAATTTAAATAATATACCTTGAAACACTGACAATTGATTAATTTTATGTCGCGCTACATTATCCATGACAAACTGCAAAGAATCATATTACCCATACTTTCATGCAACTTTCCCAAAATATAGGTTTACTTAAACACGCCTTCGCCCATTTAGTACTACTAAATTGTAAGCAAATTGAAAATTTCGACATACTAAAACGGTGTTTTCTGACCATCATAATTATGTCAAAACTTCCCCCAAAGTCCTGGAAATGGCATTTCAGAGACTCTAAATTTAAACATTTCCTCGGGCCTTCGGTCCTCATTTTCAGCCCCCCCCCCCCCATCAAAAAGAGCTTCCTACGGCACCACATGCTACTGTAATATGTCTGTGCGTAAAATATACGTATTTTTGTTTGTAAATTGCGTCTTCATTTTCCGGATTGCAAACACCTTCGTGACTTCGTATACCATAAAATATTCGGAATTTTTTTTCGTCATTCGGAAATTCCTGGCCTACACCCCCC